>CAJNDT010006013.1:236506-385051 GCA_905221615.1 Symbiodinium sp. CCMP2592
GTGTGTGGGTGTGTGGGTGTGTGGGTGTGTGGGTGTGTGGTGTGTGGGTGTGTGGGTGTGTGGGTGTGTGGGTGGGTGGGTGGGTGGGTGGGTGGGTGTGTGGGTGTGTGGGTGTGTGGGTGTGTGGGTGTGTGGGTGTGTGGGTGTGTGGGTGTGGGTGGGGGTGTGGGTGTGGGTGTGTGTGGGTGTGTGGGTGTGTGGGGGGTGTTGGGGTGTGGGGGTGTGGGCGTGTGGGCGTGTGGGGGTGGGGGTGGGTGGGGGCGGGGGCGGGTGGGGGCGGGTGGGGGCGGGGGCGGGTGGGGTGGGTGTGGGGGTTGGGGGCCAGCGGGTGTTGGTTGGGCCAGGGTTCGACTCTTCTCGGTGTACATTTGATTTCTTGCCGAGCCGACAAATTGAAAAACCATGCAGCTAGGAAAATATGAGGCCAGAGAGATTCGAACTCCGGACCTTCTGATGTGGAGTCTGATGCGCTGCCGTTGCGCCATAGCCCCCATGGTACTGTTGCAGAAGACCCGGACTTACCTGCGAGCGGAAATCAGGCTGCCGACATTGCGAAAGACCAGCGGCGGATTTATGGACAAAAAGATTGAAAATGAAACGCAGGCAGTCGGTGTGTTACGTCTCGCAGCAGCGTAGGATACGGGATTTTCGGAACTGTTTTTTCTTTACAAGGTCTCGTCAGCCTGTCAACAGTTTGTTGGAGACCTGCGTCCAAATAAAAATGTTAACTACGACTACGAATACGCCTACATTCTTGCGTGAACGAGACGGAGGTTCAGATGGTTGCAGCAGATGCCCTCAAGCACAAAAAACCTTCCGCCTGCCTGCACACAATTATTTGGGGGTGGTGGGGGTGGATGGGCGGTGGGTGGATGGTGGATGGGTGGATGGGTGGATCGGTGGGTGGGGTGGATGGGTGGATCGGTGGGGTGGATGGGTGGATGGGTGGATGGGTTGGTGCGTGGGGCAGAAATGGTGCCGAGATACATGCGGTAGTTGGCCAGTCTGTTCATGCCTATGGAGATTGCTTTCCATCTGCACCACCAGACACAAAAGAGTTGGCTGGTGTGGTCAGCACAAGAGGTTCCGAAAAACTAGGCAAAAACACCTCTGGTCAGCCCAAACCCACTGGCACTTCAAAACTCCTTCTGGCCCCGGACAGGCCTCAATCCTTTACTAGAAACACTCCTTGGCCTGCTTCGGCACCTCCGGCTGCTACTGGCTGTGCCTTGGCTCACAAGGCTGATGAGAGGTTGATCCTTCACAGGACTACTCCCGTGTGACAAGCGGCCGGAAGGCCTCAAATGATTGCACGCGCAAAAACACGGTCATGAAAGAACACACAGAATCATGTTGTTTGTTTTCCTAAATAACTAAACACATAAATACATATATATATATATATATACACACATACATGTATTTATACATTCAGAGGGCGTATATGTCTGTATATCTGTGCGTGCATTCTTAATTTGATGTACACACCTCAGCCACCGAAAGGTATGTATCTACATCTATATCTATACATACGCATATATCTGCATCTCTAACTCTAGCTGTACATGTATACATATTCATAGTATGAATGTAACAAATGATCTTCGTTAATTGTATCGCTTTTTGGGGGTTCCTATCGCTTTTTCAGGGTTTTGGCCAAATCTGGAATTCCACGACTACGCTGCTCTTAACTACAAGTGCGGATGTTTTGATAGATGCTCATGCGTGTATATGTATGTATGTATGTATATATATATATATATATGGTACCCCCCCCCCCCCCCGGTACCCAGGTCGTGTCCTGTTCAAGTCAGAAGCCTTCCTAATATTTGTTTGTGTTCCTTGGTCGTTGCGTCTCTGGGAAAGCGCGTTTTCGTTTGCTGTGGCTCCCGGGGCTCCTAAGTGTAGTATCTACTGTATTTTTGCTCCCGAATTTTCTCCAAATTCATGGAACGTGCTGGCAATGTTGGAAGAACCAACAATTTCCATGATTCCCCTCAGACAAATCGTGGAAATTGTTGGTTTTTACCAACATTTCCAACAATTTCCATGATTCCCGAAACTATGGCTCGGGCTCCCGAGGTTTTTCCAAATTCATGGAAATTGTTGGAAATGTGGGTAAAACCAACAATTTCCATGATTTGTCTGTGGGGAATCATGGAAATTGTTGGTTTTACCGACATTTCCAACAATTTCCATGATTCCCGAAACTATGCCTCGGGCTCCCGAGGTTTTCCAAATTCATGGAAATTGTTGGAAATGTTGGTAAAACCAACAATTTCCATGATTTCTCTGAGGGGAATCATGGAAATTGTTGGTTTTACCAACATTTCCAACAATTTCCATGATTCCCGAAACTATGGCGCGGGCTCCCGAGGTTTTTCCAAATTCATGGAAATTGTTGGAAATGTTGGTAAAACCAACAATTTCCATGATTTGTCTGAGGGGAATCATGGAAATTGTTGGTTTTACCAACATTTCCAACAATTTCCATGATTCCCGAAACTATGCCTCGGGCTCCCGAGGTTTTCCAAATTCATGGAAATTGTTGGAAATGTTGGCAAAAACAACAATTTCAATGATTTGTCTGTGGGGAATCATGGAAATTGTTGGTTTTACCAACATTTCCACCAACTTGCATTATTCCCGAAACTATGGCTCCTGCTCCCAAAGTTTCTCCAGATCCATGGGAATAGTTGAACATGTTGGTTTCGCCAACATTGTCCACAGGTACATATTTCAAGACGTTGTTACCGAAATTGGCGATTGAGCAGATCTTACGTACTCGCGCGAGGTGTTTTGCAAACAGGCCGGTAAGTTGTTTGCATCCTTGATTAAACTCACGAGTTGGTCCAACACGAAGCTAGGTAGTTAATAGTCTTCGCTTGAAGACGCTATGGGCTTAACACAAGTTCATGGGTTTTCTGTTTATCACGTACAAGGCTATATACCATGTCTAAGATTCAAAACTTTATTATAGGAAAGCTATTGCTGCACGAACATGCTTGTGTTGGTTTAATCACTTACTTCTTAAGATTAATGTAGAAAGTATTTACTTATGTTGCTTGGTGTTTGCCCACTCTCAGCAGGTAAAAAAGCAAGCAAATGTGTGGCTTGGTTAACCATCATCTTACCAAGAAGTTTGTGAAGCACAAGTGTACGTATTCACGTGGTACTCTCTGACAGGTTTATACTCAACTTAGCAGTCGAAAGACTACCATTTGCACCAGAATTCTGTCATCATTCGGTAGGCGCAGAATTTCGAAAACGATTCTGCGAACAATAAAATGCATATTATATGATGCACACACTTTTGATGAACTGAACTCGGATTAAACATGTCGAAGTCACATGACGTGAAAAAACTAGAGTGTAATACGCAGCCACGGCGTGTTGGATCATGTTCGATTTGGAACACTAACAACCCACACTCAGCAGGTAAAGAAGCAAGCAAATGTGCGAATTGGTTGACCATCATCCTACCAAGAAGTCTTTGAAACACAAGTGTACGTATTCACGTGGTACTCTCTGATAGGTCTATATTCAACTTAGCAAAATGTATAAACCACAAAACTCAGCAGGTACTACATTTACTTTATAATGCTTGGGAAGCAAGGTTCCTGAACAATATACGAAGTACTCTGAATGAACAATCACACCAGTAATTGACACACTGAAACTTGATGCAGAAAGCCGGGTGGTACATGGTGCTAAATGGCTGGTATTGGTGAAGTATGATCACCACGGTAACAGGAATAATGGCAACTTTACAAGATGTGATAACAACACTGTGAGAGGTGAATACTAAAACCACACTTGATATTTTGAACTCGTTATAGAAGAACAAGATTATGCAGCAGTTTCATGACTTAGAAAAAAAACGGAGATCGGATACCTAAGGCAATGGAGACTATACATCCAGTAAAAATTGCGAAACCTACACACACCATCGTGAAACACGGTTTCATACTTTTGTCGCTATTGACTGCTAATTTGACAGACACGCATGAATCATTGTACAGTGATGCTAAGACTAAAGGCTTTGACAGGTATACTGACACTATATGACACTGCTTTAGGCATATTCCATAAATGGCTGTATGAACCAATGAACACAGCAATTCATGTGAGGGTCTGCAAAACCCACCACAGCAATGGCATTGTTGCGTGTGTAAAAACCATAACGACAGCCAATTAAACATAGCCACTATCCACCTTGATCCGAATCTGCGCGCATGGCCTTGGGGATGTTACAGTATGACCTCCATGCCGTGCAAAACGCTTTGTCTTAGTGGGTTTCAGTAGGCCTGCTTCGAAATACGCTGCAGTTTTGCCACACTCGCTCACTACTAGTACTATATGTCGGCTTGTCGCGACCATGCGCGTGCACTTGCAGCCTTTTCTGTCCGACTTCCTTCGTGCTATCAGCATAAAGACGAAAACCTGGGTACCTGAGGGGGGGGGGTAGCATATATATATATATATATATATATACATTTACATTTACATACATATGCGCACGCACAGGGACGTTTCCACATCTATGCCTCTGTCTATGTCTATATCTCTATCTTTATCTATACTTTTTCTACGCCTGTACCTGTGCTGTACTTATTTATCATACCTAAATCTGTTTCTACATGCAGATCCACAGATGTATCTGTATCTATATCTAAAGCTTCAAACCGAACATCACAAACTCAAGTTTAAAAAGACTCAACTGTAAACCTATGTTTACATCGACATCTAAACATAAGCATGCACACAGGCACACAATGGGGAGGAGTTGGGTAGGCCGGCAGCATGCAGGCACAGGCAGGCGGGCAGAGGCAGGCAACAGGCAAGGCAGGGGCCAAATAGCAATACAACCGTACGAAGAACAATGAGCTGGGATGTGAATAGCAGCACCGCAAAAGGCATCAACTTGTGATGGTGTTGAGGACGACGATCGTAAGCATGCTTCTTTCCGCAGTCATCGGCATCATCGTCGATGTCAGCAACATCACCACCATCACCATCGTCATCAACACCACCTTCGACAATAGCATACTGTCAACAGCAGCACTGGCAATCGCAACTGCTACTTTTTTCTAGAGTGTGGTTGCCGCACAAGTGCTGAGACTAGTGGTGTCCGCATGCCTGCGTAGGTGGAAGTTTGCATGTAAATGGTAGTGTGGGCATAGTGAAGCCCCGCAGAGAGAGGCCGACGGAGAGAGATTCAGAAAGGGAGGCACCGACTGGCAGACAAACAAACACGAAGAGACAGGCAGAAACATCAGTCAGGCCTGCGGCGCGAATTGTGCGCAGTACTGAGCGTATGCTGCGTACCTGTCTGAGGCCAGGCTCGGATGTAGCTTTGGAGAATCCATCCAGTGATTTCGTCTGTAGATTTATGATATATATATATATATATATATATATATATATATATATATATTGCGCATTGGGAGGTGTCGCGACGACTTAACATTTGAGTTTCAATCTTTGAGTTCGAGAGGATAGTCGATGAAGTCCTTCTTGCAGTAGGAAAGCTTTTGCGCTGCGGGATGCGCCTCCGAAGGACGCGTGATAGATCAAAACTCACGGGCTGCCCAGTCGAAGCCATGAGGATGACAACTCCAAATCTTAACAAGTTGAGCCGCCGCCCCCGAGAGGAAGGCTCGAGCGTTGCCCGCAAGGACAACATCAACAAAAACAAGCCCTGAAGCGAAGGGGGCAGGGAATAGAGGTTTGCGAGTTGCAGCTGTCATGACTCTTGGGTGAGTCTTTGAGAGTTTAGCATCCAGGGTCAAGACTCATCTCCTTGAATATCTCATTCCAGAAGCTCCCTCGGCGCTTGGAGATCTAGTTTTGGAGCCTCAACTTGTATTCCACGGAAGAATGTAAGGTTCGATGATGCAGTTTCCAGAAAGCTTGTGGTTCACACGGAAAGCAGAAGGTCACTGCTGCGCCAAGGCAGCATACTGCTGTGCCTCGATTGCAACGTGCTCCAGCCGCAAACAGTAAAACCGTGAAGGCCTAAACATGGCTCCTAAGTTTGAAAACCATAGTCATAAATTCTGTGACGGTAGATCCTGCAATCAACACTCTTTATACTCGATCCATCCCGGAGAATCCGAAGTACACACATCCCAACCCGCCTTCCTTATCCTGCATCAGTTCGGACGGTGTTTGGGCTGAACTCCTGGACTTTTCGGCTTCAGACATTGACCGTCTCAACGCCCTGAAGCACTTTTGACCACAAGTGGCGCTAGCAGAAACTCAATACCCAAACCCCACGGGCCGCAGGCATAGTACATGTAGTGCTCGGGCTCAATCACCTGGAGCTGACTAAGCATTCTGGTCTTGAAGTTTGTCGTCAAGGACAGGACGTGTAAGTTGTAGATTGAGTGCTCTTCAATTTGCACACAATAAGGCCAGGCTTTGATGCTTTGGATTTGTAGACCATCGTAGGATGGATCCTTGATAGGACGATGCAGTACCAGCAATTGGATGACGGGACTTAACTTTGACAGTCAGTGGAGCTCCGGATCCTATGTATGCGAAGCTCCAGGTGGAAAGAGGGGAGGTCACCCCATTGCTCAAGCTGCACCAGGCAAGCTGTAATTTCAGTGAACACCACAAATACTTGAAATGCCACAACGCTTCCCTCTACCGTGAATCTAAGGAATCCTCAAGGAAATTCCGTGGTTGGCTGGATTGACCAGCCCGCCTCCTCAGCCTCCACTTCGGTGACTAACGTCTCGGGGGTGTTGACTGTCGTTCGCAAGCCACCCTGGGGCAGGTTTCGAGCTCCAGTCTTGTGGACTGTAGGCAAGTGGAGTCATGAGCGCGGTTGAAATCCCCTGGCCCTGAAGTCTGGAAAACTACAGCCTGCACGAAGCTGCAAAGACCCTTAATCCTGCACCTAAACTCCAATGTGCCTTGTGAGTGGGCGTCAGGCGATCACGGTCCCGAGGGCTCGAGGGGGCGGAGGATGAAAGCGTGATCTTTGGGATCGTTGAGGGCTTCACAAGTCGGCTCTAAGGCATGAGTCAGGGCCTAGGGCTTCAGCTTGTCACGGAACCAGAAGAGCCACGCTTTGTCGTGCAGGGAGTGCAGGTTGCCTTGCAAGCCATACCGACCATACCTGTTACAGGAAGGGAATCGGGAACCTTCAGTCTGGTTAGACGGAGCTGAGCAGCTGGGCCGTTAGTAAGCACCCAAAAGAAATCCTCCTACAGAACTGAGCAACTACGTACTGGTTCCGCTTGGTCTCAAAACCTGACACCATCGGCCCCCCGAGCCTCACGATAGGTCGACTTGGCTTCAGGCACCTGGAGCTTGTTCAACGTTGTCCAACAACAAACAAAAACTGTTGTTTCAAAGATGCTGCTCTTAAAATTCCATGGTATCACTGCCAAAGACATCTATGTCTCTATGTTGCCTCTTCAGACTCACGGACATCTTGAACAAGTTTGACACAGCCGAAACCCTCAAGCATGGAAGCGCCGTCCCCGAAGTGCACATGCGCAGCTGGTAGCACAGACGCACCACCCCAAACAAGCTTCCAAGAGCTTCGCCAAATATGCCTTAAGCACCCGGAGGGCACTTCGGCATCCGGACTTTGTCGAAACCAGGAATAAAGCTACCTGGGGTTCTGTAAGATTGGCTACACAACCTTCATCCGTCTCCATGGAAAAAGGCCGCAGCGCCTGCGTCATATCCACTGCTGGTGCACCTCGGAAGTTCGACGAGAGCAAAAGTCAGGCTGCTTCTATCAGTCTGCAGCTGAGCAATTTCACGGGGTTTAGGTGTTTTCTCCCGATTCTCGATGCTCTGCAGAGTGGCAGAATTTGTATGCCCGTGCCTGAAACCAGGTGTTGTGTACAAGTAAATGTCGGCCATAGATGCCAGCTTACAAACCTCGAAGCCTCAAACATCATCTGATGGCCGGGAACTGCAAACCTGCAACCCCTCAATCCCAGAAGCCTCCTCGATGCCCTCCAGAATCCACGACACCAAAAATCTTGGTACCCTCTGCGCCTCACTCAAAAGCCTCAACTGCCAAAACTGACGACCGCGCAACCCTTAAGCCCAGTCCCCCCAACAAAATCTTGACAAAACCTCGCCACCTTCGACCGGACTCCCGGAGACTGAGCCCACGGCGTCCGGGAGCTCCTTCTGGCGTGCCCTGATATTCTAAACGCTTAGACACCAGGCTGCTCCCTGGTTACTGTTCTCAAACTTGCGGATTGGAGTCCACAGGTTTAAGGGTTAGGGCGGTTAGGGTTTTGGAGCCGAGGCGTCACAAGCCTTGGCATGGTTTAAAACGGTGCATTCTTGAGGGGAAGCTTCGGTTGGTCCATAAAGGCTGAACGTGGCTGAACTTTCTACGGCCAAATCCCCACCGGGTTGGCTAGTTGCAAGACCACTCTAGATTTCTAGATACATGCATGCATACACTACGCTAAATTACTCACTTTCCTTACCTTGTCTTGCACTACATTGCGCCACATTGTATGGCGTGACAAGGCCAAGGGGGAAGCCAAGAGAACAAGGGGGGACCAGGCGGGATGCGGTTCAGTCTGTCAATTGTGACTCCTGAATGCTCGGCCGCAAGATCGCAGTAGCAATCTCACAATTGAGAAGAGCCATGAGCCGTCGCCCTAGACTTCCTCGAGTCACACTTACGGTAATTCCACCGGATACCGACTCCGAGGGCCTTCACACCATCCTTGCCGCCCTTGGCCTCGGTGCAAGCAAAGCTCTGCGGCTGGATGGTGGTGAGGGCCCCGGTTTAGGAAGAGTGTGTATGCCCTCCGACAGGCCAGGTGAGGTTCATGCCTTTTCACTTGTCGAGAAAAAAAACTCCAAGCAGCACAAAAGATTGACATCGTAGCCGCTGCTTGCCCAGTTGGAAGATGTTTCGTAGATGAGTCAGGGGTCAACAGGGGTCATCAAATCAAGGCTGCATGGTCAGGGCTCGGAGTTTGGGGTTTCACAACTTTCTGGCTTTGGGTGTTCAGCTTTCGGGTCCTGAGAAGTTGAAGGCACAGAGCTCCATGTTTCCAGCAGTTCGGATGAAGGGCATGGGCTCCGAAGCCTCCAAACTAAAAGTTGATTCGACGGTCTGGAGAGTCATGGGCTTTGCTGGGATGTCATTTTAGTGGCTAGCGGGCTAGCGAACACGATTTGCAAGCTCTCCTTGGCTCCGGGCGACTTTTCCCTTCCCCTTCCTTGGATGGCATTCTCTCAGGCCCTAAGGCTTCCGGGTTCGGACAGTCCTTAGGCTTGGGCTTGGGCGGCTGTACATCTGACATGCGCGACTACCATCAGTGGATCCCAACCGCGGTGATCTTGTCATGATGACGCCGCAAGAAAATGTCATCTGATTTCAAGACAACCGCACGAATGGAAGCAAAACGCTGGATCTGGGCAGCCTCCGTGACTCAGCCCAACAAGCACATGTGGCTGTCCATGCTTGCGTTCAAGGTAAAGGCTTCGGATGTGGAAAAGCCCCAGCCCAGCACACTCCAGGAAGCGTCGCTATGTCCCCAAACCGAACATGCAAAACAAGTCAGACTTAGAACAAGCCATTCCCACATACGGCACACGCCCTACGAACGCAAACACGCACGTGCACACACTCGCACACACGCGCCGGCATGTGTGTTTACATCATGAAAATCGTGGCTACATCGGTGCAACCAGCAGTACCCATACAGAACCTCAACCGAAAGCACTTCGGCAATGTTTTGTTTTTTTTATCTTGTTCCGTTCTCGAAACTAGCCGTCCCCTCAAAGTACTCAACACAAAAAAATGTACGACTCTTTTTGTAACTCCAAACCAAGAACCCAAAAAAAAACCTGCGGTGGATCGATAGTAGCAATTAGTCTGAAGCAGACCCTCATGATCCGAAGTGAAGCCGACAACCAAACAGTCTTGCGACAACTACCAGTACCAACCGCGCCTACAGTCATGCGGCCCGCCGACATGACTCGCTTCAAGTGCCCCCACTAAACCTTGCCGTTGGCCGGCAGGCAGCCGTCCCTTCACAGAGTCACAGCAGCCTAGCACAGCGTAAGTACGTCGTACTAGGCGACCCAGTAGTTGACCTATTCTCCCTACTAGGATGTCAGCACAATCTGCAAAGGACCGAACATTCGAGTTCTTCAAATCAACAACTTCGCACCTCCAACAACGGAAACCTCAAGCCTAGCACCTGAATTGCCAGCCGAAGGACCCGCCCCCGCCCACTGGAACACCTGCACCTTTCGGTCTTGGCGGATTCGCCGTCGTGGCTGCGGTTGGAGCCTGCAACTGCAACTCGGGACTCCGAGCTTCGAACCCCCAGCAAGATCTACTTCCGAAGCGAAACTCTCCCAGTCTCATCCGTGAATGTCATATTACCAGACCAGTAAGAATATCACCGTGGGAGCAGAAACTAGGGCCACGAGACAACGCGGCAGCACAGATGGTCAACCGTCATGTTGGTAAGATTCAAAGCACAGCTACACAAGGCCAAAATTCTGAAACAGCCTGATTGCAATCGCTAGGTAATAGTTGGAATGAATGGCATAGTAGAGCAGCAGCGCAAAAGAAACTCCGATAACACGCGAAAAAAGAACACAACGAAACCAGTACTACAGAGATCAGTTGCGACGGCCTCACTCTTGGCGTCGTTTTGGATCTGCTGCTTCAAGGTGTCCCCGGGGGACATGGCCTGCAGGAGGGCTTCTGGTTCTCCTGAACTGAACACCGAACGTCACCGAACTGTTTGAGCTCCAGTTCTACACGCTTGAACTTGAAACTCTGCACCTACACATGGCTAGATTCGGCAGATCAGCCTAGTTTAGATTTGACGAAATTCTTCCTAGATGTGGGCAAGTAGAGACGGTCTCTACGCCTCTGGTGGCTTCAGGCTTTCAAAAACCCAGGGACCCGGTTGGAACTGAAAGCATTTCGGGCAGGGTGCGTGTGTGTCTATAAAGAAAAATGTGGAATATGCGCGTGCTCTGTTTTATATCTGTAGGCACCTATGTATGTGGGTACGTATGCATCGTCTGCTATTTATGCATCCATGTGCATGCACATTTGCAGCCATATGTACACATAAGCATTATTCGTCGGCTCGGTTGTTTGTATTGTCTTTGATTGCCTGCTTCTCCTAACAGTCTGGCGATGACGACAACGACGACGAATACTGCTGTGGCTGCTGCTTCTGCTGCTTCTACTATCACTGCCCAGAACAATGATGCTGCTACTTGTCCCACATTCTAACTATACAGGATCATATGCAATAGTTAGGAATCAGCCTGGGGTTGACTCCCGTCTTTCCCCTCAGGGCCGAGCGAAGTGGCACAGGAGCAGAACAATAGGTTCAAAAACAGGGGTGCGGGTGATGAAACCATGAAAGCAGGAGACCCTTTTCTGTTTCGATATTTCTGCGTGGCCGTTCGACCTGGGGTTCTGGATTTCTCTGCACGAGTCGTAGGTATTTCCCGACACTACTGCCCGATCTTCTACGGTCAGTTGCCAAGTTTCGAAGGCGAAGATAGCAACCCCAATGTGACAAGCTGGTTGCTCTCATCCCGCTCTGAGCTAAGCTGGACAAATCAACCAGTCTGAAAGGCCTTCGGAAGAGTCGTGGGTGTGGGCATGCTATCATCCTCCCAGCAGCATCTGCCACTCTCTGTCCGAACAGGCATGATATGTGCACTTCTATTCCGGCAAACACGGCCTGCACCTGCATGTGGGAGCCGGCAGCACTTCAGCTTAAAAACCCCCCAACCAACCAGGGACCTAAATCAGGAACAAGTTATGCTGAGCACTGCGATTCCCCTGCATTACCATATGGCCGCTTGGTGCTTGCGGCACTTTCATTCGCAGCCCCTGCCCGGAAACTCCAACCCCCGGGTCTGAACCCCTGAACATCAAGCCCCAATGTAGGTGCCTTCATAATTGGAATAGGGCTTTGGGTCTAATTATATAATTATAAGCATAATAATAGCCCCCAAAATAGTATTGGCAATTACTTAGGCCCCTACATTAGACCGGAAGAAAAGCCTCAAATCCTGAAGCCCGACTGTCCGCCTAACTGAACATGCTAAACAAAAGACCCTAAGCCTGAAACCCGACGCTCAACTTGCCGTCCTCGTCCAATCCGAGACCACCCTGGCATTCGATGGCATTCAAACATGCATGACATCCTGTGAGTGCGCTGCACGCACCACAGAAAGGGCCGTCAGGCGTCAGAGATGATTGCGAGATGCATTGTCTTTAGACCAGCTAGGACGGATGGTTCTTTCTCCAATGAGAGACTTCAAATGCTGTGGTTTCGAGATTGTGCGTCAGGCTTTGGCGGCATGAAGCTGAACTAGAAAAGTCGTGTTTCTTTGCTAGCACGATATCCGCCGACCCCCTCAGCCCCACTCCGCCTTTCCACGCCCCTCACGCCCATGTCGGCCCACTTTTGGCTCTGGACTGGGCCAGTTTTGGTGTGTTTCTCGTGGTATTGGTGTAGCTTTCAGAGCCGTGGTCGAGAACCCTCGAAGTGCCCTGTTTATCGGCGGCGCCGATTGCTTCGTTCCTTTCCTTTTTCGACCTGCCTCCCCCCACCCCCGAAATGTAACCTGGACGTGTATCCCCTCGCTAGGCGTACAGGAACACAGGCACTCAGGTGTCTCTTTTGCTACAGGCGCACAGCTGTAGTCCACTGCACTAGTTTGAGCAACAGGCATGGATACATGCAAGTGATACGTGAAACAAAAAGGCACCTGGATGTGTAACATTCAATGCTTCAACCAGGCACAAATTTAAAACACGTAGAATTGCATGGCCGTGGAGTCGGCATTCTACAAGCCTGTTGTCGCTCTCGGTCGCATTAGCGGAGGATTGTGCTACATCTGCGACTTGAGAAAAAACTATACATTCTCTTGCCTGGAGACAGCTTCATGAAAAGAGCAGAACACGCACACGAAACACAAACGGATCTTCGGTTGAAAACTTGCTTGAAAGTTTGCCAACTTGTGTTCAGGTGGAAAGCATACTGCACATAAAGGATGTAGAGCTTAGCTCCACTTGATGCCAGCATGACATCTTGCGGCGAGGCAAATTGTAAAGGGCATTGGAAGTATCTTATCATGAGATAAGTATCTTCTGTTCAGATGAGTTCTTTTAGGAAGTCCCTTTTCCTGAGAAAAGCATCTCCCTATGAAATGGCGAATGCTCGAGGTGGATACCTTCTTATGAAGGAAGCATTCCGTGAGACACTCAGCCTGTTCAGTCAACGAACTCAATGTCTGCATCCCAGGTCCGATCATGGTGTTCACCACCCCAACGGTAAATGTCCCTTCTGTGAATTGGCATCACCGGTGCATGGCGAACAAGATCATATGGTTGAACTTCTGGGAACCAGGGCTCCTCCATAGGCTGTGGACCAGGACCGACGTCTTCACTCCATTCAGGAGGAGGTCCGTCTTCCCAATTCCAATTCATCTCCATATCAGAACCAGAACCTAGTGAGTTTTTGCCTTTGGATTTGCCCTTGTTCTTGCCCTTGGACTTGCCTTTGTCGGAGTCCTTGCCTTTTCCTTTGGAGGACTTGCCTCCTTTGTCGCCTTCTTTACCACCAGGAGGTTGTGCGGGTTCTGGAGGACGTTCAGAACCAGAAGAAGTTTTGCTGGTTAGGCATAACATAGAGTTCTGTGAGTGAGCTGATCGACTGATTGGCTCAAGCTTTCAGCTCCTCTGTGTTTGGTATCAGGGACACTGCCAAAAGGGGCTCCAACTCGTTCGCTCGTTGGTGGCTGCTTGGCTGCCGCCAGTCCTGGTTTGGGATGGTGGACGAGTTGGGGTTTGTCCTCGGGAAACCAGACGGACCCTCCTTATCTTCAGGAACCTGGCGATCCGCCCTCACCTCCTGTTGGCGCCTCCACCCTAGGAGCAGCTTCGGTGTGGTGGGGAGAGTGGAGCTTCAAGTTCCTCTTGGGGTGGACCAGCTTTGCGGTCTTCTCCACAAGCGAAGAAGTGGGATCGCTCCGCACCGATGGAGGATGGTTCCTCTACTTCGCAGACAGGTTGGGGCTGTGGTGCTTTGGGCATTACATATACACACATACACAGCCATAGAAAATTACTAACATGATATATGATGAGCATCTTGCCTTATCTGTCTATACATACATGCACATATTAACTGACTTGCTGGCCTGGCTTAATCTCAAACACACACACAAGACAGAGACACACACACACAGAGAGAGAGAGAGAGAGAGGGAGAGAGAGGGAGAGAGAGGGAGAGAGAGGGAGAGAGAGAGAGAGAGAGAGAGAGAGAGAGAGAGAGAGAGAGAGAGAGAGAGAGAGAGAGAGAGAGAGAGAGAGAGAGAGAGAGAGAGGAGAGAGAGGAGAGAGAGAGAGAGAGAGAGAGAGAGAGAGAGAGAGAGAGGAGAGGAGAGAGAGGAGGGAGAGAGAGAGAAGAGAGAGAGAGGAAGAGAGGAGAGAGAGAGAAGAAGAGCGAGAGAGAGAGAGAAAGAGCGAGAGAAAGAGAGAGAGAGAGGAGGAGGGAGGGAGAGAGAGAGAGAGAGAGAGAGGGACAGCATGCACATACAGACATGTATGTGTATGTATATATATATATATGTAGATGTATACATGTAGGTAGGTACCGTAGGTAGATATGTATGTACATGTATATCTAGCTCTAGAGGGCTTCAACATCCAAGGCCGAGGTCATGTAGCAGATGAGCGACGACCATGGGATTTTCGACCTCAAGCGTGTGGATGATCCACGGGGCCATTTCCAGACCAATCTCGCTGTGGCCTATGGGCTCGCAGCCCTGAAACAAATTTTCTTGGAAGACGACATCTGAACGTGCGACTGGGTATCTGCTGCATGAGGCTGTATAGGTTTGATCGTCTTACCGTACAGACATATGGTTCCCAAAGTACCATGGCCTTTCCATCATGATCGACTCTATATAACAATACCCTTGCAAAGCCTCGCTCGGGACCCAAGCTGCCGTTGCAATCTTTCTCGCCACGGGCCGGTGCGCATTAGAGCACGCTCCTTAGATCAGCAAGCTGTGCATGCACGTGTGTCTTCCCACGTGCGCTAGGGGTGTGATGTGTGCCGTCGTTGATTTAATCATGTAGGACTCAGTGCTGCATGCATGGCCATGTGTAGGCTGGCGAAGCCTGGTCATGCGCAGGACATGCTCGAACATGGGGGCTTGTGATGGAAAAAGATGTACGTGAGCCTGTGTCCTGCGCGCGGTCTGCACTCTTTGTAGGAATCATAATAGACAGCTCTGCAACTGACATGCCTTTGCACCTCAGCTTCCTGCACAGCCTTTATAAATCCAGCAAACAAGCCATGTGCTGCCTAGGTCAGAAATGCCGTCCCTACGCGGCAACCGCAAGTTCGCGAAGCTGGGTGTTCTCAAGGAGCAGCAGTGTCTGGCTGGACATGTTCGGTATTCCGTTCTGAAGGGGGATGTCCTGTGTGAATACCGTGTGCATGGGGTACGCAAAAACTTTGTGAGGACTCTGTACTAGAGAGATATCATAGTCGGCAAGGGGAGTTTCTAGTCAAGGGGCCATCACAGTCTTTATGATTATGCTTTTCATGTCATACAGTGACTCTGCCCTCAGACCTGCTGCCTAGATGTTCTTCATGAGTTGGAAATTACAGTGCCGAGCGTCTGTCAGTGAGTGCCACGAACTGTACCAATCCAGATGCTGTCTCATTAGGCTGTCGATCCATCCTGAGTTGCATGCTCCGACTTCTGTGCGATGTGCTTGCATCCATGTGGACGGCAGCAGCAGCAGTGGGATCAGGATATCAGGCTAGGATTGGCCATTGTGTGTATGTAAACGACTCAATGACAGTTCCGGCTTTCAGCCTAATTAATTACATCGGTCTTGGCAGGGCTGTTGCTATGGGGATTTAGATTATTCTTTGTGACACTGTGCCACCCTGCAAACGCCGGGCATGGATCTGGCACCTCTCTTCTATCGCCTACGTGTCTTGGGAGCGCCGAAGGTGACATGACTTTACAGTGTGTTGTCATTGTATGACTCCGGCTAGGTGTACCCTTCTCCAGAGTATTCTACGACTATAGGTTTTTGTGAGCAACCATACCATGCATGTCTTGTCAAGAGAGTCTGGATTAGGATATATGTAGATATATATATATATATATATATATATATATATACATACAGATATATATGGGTACCAGGGTCATAGGGGATTGTAACCAATAATCGCCTGCTACATTCTCTGGGTCGAGCATGGGTGGAGACTTCATTTAAGGCTGACGCTTGTCGCTCACAAGGCAAAGCAACGACCCTAAATCTGCATATGTCGTCAATGCATGTAATGTTGCAATTCGGGCTTACTGGTCTCCCTTCGTAAATTTGAACAATTTCAGACTCATGCAGAGGCAGGTCTAGACATGAATATTTACATGTGTATATACATTAGTACATACATTAGGAAAGGTAAACAAACAAAGTAACATGTAGAGAATACCTATATACACATATATATATATATATAGAGATGCATAGTTACATACATTATTGTAATGATCTTGTCTAACTGTGTGTTCATTGTTTTCATAGCTGTATTTAGCAAGCCACAAGGAGTACATTTGCATGTACCCACATACACATGTCTACATGTGTATACGTATAAACCAATGAGTATACGCATGACTGACTATGCGTGTGTGGGTGTGTATATATATATATATGTAAATGTATGCATATGCTGCAATATCTGCAACATACATGCGCACACACACACCCACACATGTGCTTGACCATGCTTACAAGTCGATATCTAAAGTGTACCGTGATGTGTATATAAGCATAGATTAACAAAGGTACTTGATGCATGTCTTTGCATCTACTGAACGGGAAAACTGATTAAACAAGATTATAGATATATGTAGAAGATGTGCTGGTTACCAACTGCCAAGGTGCTTCTCCTCGCCATCTTGTTGCTATCCTGGACGGACTTCCACGAGAGCAATGCCCAGGCAATGTCGGTATGCGGTGAAGTGATCAGTCGTTTCTGCTCGGGTTCCATAAAGGGGCTATGTACTTATGCCGTTAGGGAGCGGGTATCTTCTACATCGATTCCTAGGCCCAGCTAGAGAACTGTGACTGCAATGGTGGGTTGGGTCCAAGCTTCAGAGGTGAGGGCTGTAAGAGTTTACACGAGGCCTAGTCTTAAAGTCAAATATCCACTATCCTGGGAATCCTAAACAGACTCTGTCTTAGTCCATGTTGTACTTACACCGGCCTAGATGATGCTGGAGCTGCAGCAGTGCAATTTAGTTCACTAGAGACCATGGACTCAACTAGCATTCGAATGGTTTTCTGTTTACCCTTAATGAAACATAGAATAAGATAACCTCCTGCCCAAGCAAGCATAGACAAATATTTTCGGAACACCCCGGAACTAACTCACTGACTCACTGCGAAAAACTCGACAGGCATTGAAGTAAGCCTGGGCTATTGAGTGCTTGAGTGTGGCAAGGCCAGGTGCGGGGTCTCAGGTTTCAAGGTATGTCTTTAGCTAGACATATGTAGGGCGATGCTAGATAAAGACTGCGTGGGGCCATCGTGGTGTCGGGAATCAACCTATGAGAACCAGGGCCTTATATAACCCACAGTCGCCTTTATCTTCACTTCAACATCCTCCGCATCCCCAACTCTCACAATGATTCCCTGTGGCTCTATATGTCTCCTAGGCTGATTCGTTGGATTAAACATGTTTATGGAATGTAGACCGTGCCCTGAGACTAGAACCTTCATATACGAACCCGGGATTGCAAGTGATTGAAGGGACTGGCTGGTGCTACGTATCCAAAGGGTATCGTGTTAAGCAGGTTTCGGACTGTCTGATTCAGGGTTTCATTGCTTTCTCTTGATTTCACAAGGTACCCACCTTAAGATTCTGGGGGGGGGGGGGGGGGGGTACTGGGTCTATATTAAGGTCGATGTCGATATAACCGATTGCTATCTGGCTTGATACTCGAACTATATCTTTAGGCCTGCAAGCATATGGTTGTATCTCTGCCTTCATCCTTGTATACATGTCTGCAAGCTGTGGGAACGTGCCTTCGTCGAATGTATCTATGCCAGACCTCAGATGCTGAACTTACCTGAAATTCCAATATTTTTGTTACCCTTCCACGCAAAAGCAGCCTTTGCAATCCCTGCCTGGAGATCTATATATGCCTATACATAAATACTCCGAATTAACGCATGGGTGCTACTATAGGCCCTATATCTCTTAATTCGTTAAAGTCTTGTATATATAAAACCCCAGTAATAGACAATGTGTACAGACCTCGCCTTGTTACATCTGTAGGCCTGTGCTGCTGTATGCACACCATCTCTATACTTACTACAAATGTATATATTCTGAAGTCGCGATAGCCAAGAACCAGCCTTAGCGAACTGCTCTGCGGGATAGCATTCTGTGTGTTGGAACCTGTGTACTCTAGTTGCCGAACACGTACTCGTGTCAGGAAAAGCAAAGTGGGTCGACTAGAAGCTTTGGAATGTGGATGTTCGGACGGACAATAACTTGCTGACCTGTTTGTCCATGTCCCTCTCTATCTGTAGGTCCATATTATAGTTCTTCTGAATCCTTACTATCGGCAAGGGTCTATCTGTATCTACCTATACCCATCTACCTACCCACGTGTGTACAGCTATGTGCGTGTTACACAACACATATGTCTATAGAGCACTATCCTGTATGTTGGAGGACTTAGGGTGGCAAGGGACGAGGGTATTGGTTTGTATCCAAGCAATAGTCCGCTACAAATACGGCTTTTGTGGACTGAATTACTTTGCTTAAGACAGCACATGAATTGTTCGATGCATTTGTCATCATCGGGTTGGCTCCTAGATCGGGTTCAGCTGTCTGTTGCAGCTCTAAAGTGCTGGATCAGGTTGTGTCGCGGGCTTCACGGATTTCACATAGCAGCTGTCAGCTCGGCCCCGTAATAAGTGTGTATGTGAATGCATGAAGTGCATGCCTAGGCACCCTAAAGCCTTCAACCTTCAACACTTCATCCTCAGACTCGTGAAAGCAGGAAGAAGTATTCCCACCTGTAGGTCGAAGCCTATTCTAATCTACCAAGTTCCACTCTAATTAATTCTAATCATAGCCATTGTGAATTGTGAACACTGACACTTGAAGGAACCCCTGAGACGTTATAGACCTGTTCTGCAGCGAGACCAGGTCTCAAGGTATTCAATGGTTCGAATATGCCTGTGTGGGGTCGATCGAAGGCTTCCTAGGTGAATGTATTCGGATATGTGTTGGTTCGACGCTTCGGGTCTCAGGTATATTTGTTGGACTGAGGCTTGCATCGTAGGTAGTTGTTGAAAATCATACCTCGAGTCATGCAGGTTTCAGTGCTGCTTGGCCATCCCACTTATCAGTCTCAACTTGCTACAATGGGATCTACAGCTGTCGGGATGGCAAAGCTTCGACTTGGGATAGCAACCCCCGCATTAGAGGGAGTGCCCTGCAACTGCAAGTATACTGCATACATGGGTCTATTTTTGGGAACCTGGTGTGTCTTATGTGATGCACAGATCCTGTAGAAGGCTTTGGATAAGTCTCTGCTATCGGCCTTGGACAATCTAGTGCTGCAACTATTTCTTCGCGGACTGCAACGCATGGTTCGCGAATCTGCCCAGAAGTCCCAGAAGCGATTGAAGGCCATGACAACGTACCGCGCAGACTCGGTCATGTCGAGGGGTTGATCCATCCTGCCACAGAGTTCTTGGATATGGTTTATAGTCTATGTTTGTTTAAATTGGGTTGTGTGTTAATTTCAGATTGGCAGTATACCAGGTCGGTGTGGGCTTGTCTTTGTGGCATTAGTTCACAAGGTGGTGTAGCTCTACGGAGTTCTACCGTGAATGTATGTTTATGTATGGATACCGAAGTGTTGTGCTCCATGAGACCGAAAGTGCCAGCATGCGTAGAAAGCTAGCTCTGCTATCTTCGAATGAATGTACACATATATATATATATATATACAAACGGCACATGGTTCAGCTGAGGTGAATACGGGCGAAAGCTGGTTCTTGGCGGTCGTGTAGATAACTGTACATATATATTGCAGTGGAGGCTCAGCCCTGCAGGGCAAATGTCATTCTATCGGGAGGGGGTTCTGTGTGTGTTGGATGTGTATAGTTCTCTCGGACCCCATCCACGAACTCATGTGTCCCTGCACCGACCTGCCAAGGTTACCAGAGTCACCTGACACATGTGGCACTATGGAGGCGCTACACCGAAGCCAGCATCGGGCATTTGCAAACGCAGATGCCCCTCAGAAGCTGTATAAGGGGCCGCTTCGGGACTGGCAGAGCTATTGCAGTGCTCATCCGGACAGAGTTCGTTCCACCCACCGATACGTAGACAAGAAGGGAGTGAAGCGGTTCCATGGAAACAAGAACCTGAAGCCAACAGAGTAGGGGCCTCAGCAGGATATGTTGTTCGAGAGTTATCCAAATTACTCTCCATGTAATTATAATTAAATAAAAGTCTGCCACAGCCTGGGTGGTGGACAACTGTGGTGGTATAAAGTATGCATATATAGTATAGGGTTGGGATGCTGATATTTGTAGTAGGGCCTTATAATCCAAGGATACTTCGGGCTCTTCTAGGTTTTGTAAGGTTCGAGCTCTCTTTGAACAGCCCCGACAAGGCCAAATCCCACAGTCTGGTTTTGCTAGAACAATTCCTATAGGTCCTGCTCTAAGCCTTAATATAGGCCCATAGGCACAGGCATTGAAAGTATACCCAACGAAGGGTTTGTACTTCCCTGATGTCAGATTCATATTCTCCTAGTCCAGCAAAAACGGCTTGTCACTGGTCTTCGCTCAGGAATTATCCACCTCGATTCGGTCTGCGCCTCGTCGAGCTCCACGACCAGGTGCTGGCCACGAAGCAGGGTGCACCTGTGCTGCCAGAGGACTTGCCGACAGCCATTGATACCTTTACCATGATGACATGCGATGACATGTGGGATGATGCGAAGATGATTGAATGCATTCGGTACATTCGTGGTGGCACTTCTTTACGCATCCCTGAAGCTTTCCGTGACCTGCTGCCTGCGGCACTCTGAGCTGATCTGCAGCTTGGTGCAGGCACACGTGGCATGTGCCTGGTACAGTGTAGCCTAAAGCAGAACTAATTCAGGCAACGGAGCAGGGCTTGGGTTGCTGCAGACGGGACTCTAATTCGTGTATAGGGCTGCTAGAAGAGAGTCAATTGTCTTCTCGTGTGACTATGTAGCAGTCGACAGCCCTCAGCTGTGAACCGCCAGTGCCCTGGTCTGCTCCGAGCGCTGCTTTTCGTAATATACAATTAGAAGAGGATTCTTGGAGCCGTGCATTTCCAACTGCATTTTCTGTCTAAGTTACATTACAACACAGTTATCATAGGCTTTAACATACTCAGAGAAGAAATTACCCGGTATTGCCCGTAACCTACCCGTAAACACCCGTACTTTACCCGTAAACACCCGTAACCGCAACTCCCTTAACCCGTATTCAGCTCAACCCGTATTTTCCTGACCCGTATTTAAAGCGCAACCTGCCCGTAAAAAGCCGTAGCCAACCCATAAAATTTTATGGGTTATTCTAGTACTAAATCATACACACTTTTGCCACCCTTGCACAATTTTCGCTAAGGTTTGCTTCCATAGGCTCAGCACCAAAGCTGACTGAGTCATTCCCTGCTTGAATACAGTCGTATAGACCTAGCATCGACTTACAGCAACAGATAGATCTAGTGCACTAGATGTGACACGAGTATCTCATCCTCCATACAAATTGAACCCGGTAGCAACCAAGTAGGTAGTGCTCCGTACATGTCTAACAATTGAACTATGCGGTTGGAAGCAGGGCCTTGCAAGTTACGTTGAAGCTCGACAGTGCTTAAAAGTTCTTATAGACTGTGCACCACTGACTGCAGTTACTGTAGAACTGTTTTAGACCAGCAGCATCAGCATGCCAGCATGCTGACCGTTTGATGAGTCATTGTCGCTTGTCCTCAGCATGCTGCAGGACTGTTATATGCTGCGCAACATAGCTTTGAGCTCACGCACCGATACGTGCACCCCCTGCTGCCGGAGCCAAACAGGCTTGTTTCAAAGATGTGGAGCTGCTCTGAGCTTCGGGAGGGCATGGAAAAGGTCATGTTGGAGGGACATGATCCTGAGGAGCTACGTGAGCTGCAGGCGGGGGCTCAACACACACCTTTATGTAAGTTCATGACCTCACACCTATCGTGACGTCTTCGGTTCGATTGGTCTTTGTCCCGAACATCCCACCGTTGCTTCCTTAAAGGATCTGAATGCGGAGCTGGAGGCTCTGGATCAGAAGGCCATATATGTGCAGATGCGATGAGAAGCCAAACCTCAGTTGTTGTGTATTCATGCACTGATCATTTATGTATGCTGTCTGACTAGGAAAAGCAACTCGTGGATCTGGCAGAGACGCAGGCTGCCCTTTGTCTTCAGAAACACGAGAGCTATGTAGCATGTCGTCAGTAATCTGCATCATGATGCACATTCTGTGTGTACCTAGATGCACGTCATGTATATATGTACACTCATATACAAATGAACTGGACTAGTACCAAGGCCACCGATGCCGAGCTGAAGGACTTGGACAGAACCACGGCCAGCCCTCCCCGCTCCAACTCACCTTCTTCCCTGGCTACGAGTGCCCAAAGCCAGGACGTTGAGTCATAATTAGCTGCATTATCCATGTCAGCTCCTAACAGGCTGTGTTTGCTGGGGCTTCTACATAATCAGTGCAAGGAGCTGGCAGACTTGCAAGCGTGTGTGCGGAAGATGGTGGTCTCCGGCGCCATCCCGGAGAAGAAGAAGCCCCGCACCGAAGCGCCTGCGATGGGGTCTATGACCAATGAGCCCCCCCCTCCACGACTTTTGCGGATGGCATGAGTGACTGCGGGCCCCCGAACGACTGCCCAGAGGAGTTTGGGTGATTCTGTGTGCGGGCTATGTGAGCTTTTAAACTGTGCTTGTGTGTATAATGGTCCCAGTCGGACAACCCCCCAGGTGTGCCACTATTTAACAGCATGCATGTCGTGGAATCACGAAGACACTGCGAGGAGAGTGAGAACGAGGAGGAGAAGGAGGAGCCTGAGGGATCGGTGGCAGGCGGAGGTGCAGCTGGGGGAAAGAAGTTCCGAGCAGCCAGGAACGCTAAGCTTCGCAGGCTTTGCCGGCGCCGAAAGAATGGTTCCCTGGCTGTGCCAACGTGGCTCCATGAGTTGTGGAAGGCTGGTAACCATACGGCCCTTTCCCTGCAGTACGAGGAAGCTGGCTACAACAAGGACCGAATATTGCACCATCTGATTGGCTCCTTAATCCTCTGCATGGCCCTTTATGAAGGTAGGTCAAGTGTAGAAGCCCATGGACCAAGCTCAAGACATAAAAACCGAGGCAATCCTCCATGGTGTTTGAAACCCTCCTATAGTTACTGTATAAATGCTTAAACGAACTAACAATTGAATTAGTGTGGGATACTAAGAAAGATAATGCTATGTGTTATACATATACACATAACATATCCTGTTTGTATGCGTTTGTGTTTTATGTATAAGCCCTGTACATACATACTTGCAACACCGTTACTGCAGTACATAATTACCAGCCGGTGGTCTCGCGATCTGAGAGGTTGCACCAGTCGGCTTTGACTGATCCCCAGCCGATCAAATCTAAACCTGATAATGTACCAGATGAGCGGCTGTCATCACCAACATCCCGGCAGGATAAGTTCGTGACCTCGGTGCAGAACAGCATCAAGCGGCGGGACAAGAAGACGTGCCAAGTCGAGGAAGGCTGGTACTCGAAGGAGGACATGTCACGAGTGTTGCATTGGAACCCGAGCCCTTGTCTGCAATGTACTGGAATTGAGCTGGTGTGTTTTGCTACTCTGCTCTGATATGTGTCGGTCTCATGGTCTCATGGTCTCTTGATCTCTTGGTCTCTTGGTCTCTGGGTCTCTGGGTCTCTGGGTCTCTGGGTCTCTGGGTCTCTGGGTCTCTCTCGCTCTCTCGCGCTCTCTCTCTCTCTCTCTCTCTCTCTCTCTCTCTCTCTCTCTCTCTCTCTCTCTCTCTCTCTCTCTCTCTCTCTCTCTCTCTCTTCTCTCTCGCGTCTCTCTCTCTCTCTCTCTCTCTCTCTCTCTCTCTCTCTCTCTCTCTCTCTCTCTCTCTCTCTCTCTCTCTCTCTCTCTCTCTCTCTCTCTCTCTCTCTCTCTCTCTCTCTCTCTCTCTCTCTCTCTCTCTCTCTCTCTGTGTCTCTCTCACTCTCACTCACTGTCTCTCTCTCTCTCTCTCTCTCTCTCTCTCTCTCTCTCTCTCTCTCTCTCTCTCTCTCTCTCTCTCTCTCTCTCTCTCTCTCTCTCTCTCTCTATCTCTCTCTCTCTCTCCCACTCTCTCCCTCTTTCCGCTCTCCCTTTTCTCCCTCTCCCTCCAATTTCAATAATGTTCATTGCCAGTCTGTGCATATATACGCCCTACGAACTTTATCACTCATGTTCCCACAAAGTTACGATAGATTGCTCGTAGTCCTTACGTATTTTATGAGTATGTAGTTCTACAAGTAGTAGATGCATCCGCTCGTAAACACATGAACACTTGGATATAGGTGTCTAGCTTAGTGTACATATAGAGGTACACTGTATAACTGTGTCCCTTGCTGTTACCTCGATCTTACCGTACACTTCTGTTCCTGCCTCAAGTCCATGTGTACCTATCACAGCATCATACATGTGATTTGATTCTATATGTCATATGCATGGCTTGTGTATATGTCTACTGTCTCAATATTATCTCTCTGGATGTTGCTCTTCCAGTGCGTCTGGACGTACTCGTTCCAGTCTCACTGGGTCTTACCATCATGTGTGATCTTGTGCATTTATGCTGGGCCGTATGTTCTGAGTTTGGTTTGGCCACCATGTATAGATGTGTAAAGCCATATATGTATACATGCAGACCTTAGTGTATGCAGGGGTATGAACAAAAAAGCCTTTAGTTCTCTAAGTCTAAACTCATGCAAGCCTCGGCAGCTTCAGGAAGAAGATCGCCGGTGCAATTCGGGCATGCGAGGCAAATGCCTCGGCGCTGATCAGGCCTTGGCTGGAACCAAGTGAGACTGCAGTGAGGATTGTGTTTTAGGTGAGGCTCACGCATGCCACATGTGCATGAAGATGCATTCAGGCACACACACACACACACCGTATACGCGGATATACACATTATGTATATGTATGTATTACATACATAAATATGCATACGTATGTGTACATGTAAAATCTCCACGTGCCTGTCTGTACATTCATAGATGAATTTATACATATATGCCTGTGTTCATACATACAGACATACATTCATATTTCCGTACATACATACATATACATAGATACATGCACGGTGTTTAATTAGATGTTCACAGTCGATTTGCAACAACAAAGGTGTGGATACATATCTGTATATACGAGCAGATGCATGTGTATGTCTGTATACATATGTACATATATGTGTGTATGCCTTTATAGTTATTATAGTTTGCATCAATATATTCACGTGCATGTGCCATGCGACATGTCTATCTCCAATGTATACTAGATCGAATCCTTAGATCTGGCTGGAGTGTTACTTTCCCCATGTGTGACCTCATCTAAATTTAATGTGCATGCTGCTCTGCTCTACGGACAGGCGCTCGAAGTGTGGTGTTGACGACGAGTACTGGGTTCAAGTCCGAGAAACTGGGACCCGTGAACTTGCAGAAGAGCGCGAGCAGGGGATCACCCAAAACACCCACAATACTTGAATAAGTAGCTCTACTCCTGCTTGTGATGTATAGTGTCCTACATTCCTCGTAACTTATATCTACATGATCCCTCAGTGCAGGAACACCGTGCGGAGTTGGAAGGTGGACGCTTCAGTGCTTTGGATGAGTACCGAAACCGGGTGGACGCCAACCACGCCCCTGCAGTCGAGGTCGCCAGTGAGGCGGGGCACAATGCATACACCAGCCATCATCTTGAGTTGTGCTTTCGAGTTCACCAGGCCACCAAAGCCAAGGAGATTTTTCCGTAAATACATTGACAGTGTGCTCTCCAAGAGTGCGAAGCTTCGGGCCCTCATCCGTGACCTAGTCAAAACCTATGAGGACCCTCTTGCTGTTGGGAGATTTGCCTTAAACTTGTAACACGGTAACTCCTGCATAGTGCCACCACATACCAGACGAACCATGTCATCCCATCGCCGAGGAGCGTCGCGACGCTGGAGGCCGACGCCAAGATCTTGGATCAGGTGCACAATGAGCTTACGGACATGCAGGCCAAGGGGGAGACGCAGGATCATGACGCCAAGCGGCTAAGCTGAAATCACCAGAATCAGAAGACTGTGTAAATCTAGCCCAACCTGAGTTCATCGGCATCTGCTGTTGGATAGCAACGGCTGCTTGCTGCCATGTATCTACCTAGATAAAACATATGGGGCTCTGAGTCCTTCCGTGGGGTAGTATGGTTTCTGTAGGATCTTGGCAGTTCACATGTTTGTGCGGGTACCGTACATACTGTGCTGGCTGAGTGTTCCCAATAAGCCGATGCTCACATTCCAGCCCTTCTTCACTGGCTGCAAATCCTACCAACCATATGTTCGATGTACAAATCTTCCCAACCTTGAACTAGTAACCCAAGAGTCCAAACCCCAAACCCTATCAGCCCTAACATGGTTTGGCTATGGACGCGGGTGGTGTCTACGATCTCAGCACTGCAACCCACATGCTCTTCGTGTAGCTGCACAAGGAGCATCCTATCATACTGGATTTAAGTTCTGTTGTGCCCTGGTACAGGAAGTCTCTACAGAGGACAACTAATCATAATTAAAGGTTTACATATATCTTAGAAAAACCCAATATAAGCCCTATATAAGCCCTAAACCCCTATGAACCCTATATAAACCTTAGACCGACGGTTCCTTGAAGGGCCGGTTTCGACCGTCTCCAATCAGTGTTGTTTCCATAGGGCTCGACGGGAATGGTTCGGTAGGTTTGTATCTTGGGTACATAGGAAGAATTCTTGGATTACTCTTACGGTGTTGGGATTCTATATTTCATGGGGAGCACTGGGCACCCGAAACAGAAGACTCTAGAAAGTGATACCCGATCCGAAGTATCCCCACCCTGTCTTATATAGTAAGCCAAGCCCCCTCCAGACGTGCTCGGCTTCATAACCAGTGCAGCCTCATGCAAGTGGACAGTTGTTGGGAGCCGTGGGTCTGGCTGGTTCTCTCGAACAGGTGTTATAAGCCTTGTACTCCTAGAGTACTGTACCTGGGTAGGCTTCATGTGGCGACCTTGGGTGGGTTTCTGTGTTATGGATGATGGTGCTTTGTCGCTATACATGCTCATGTGGTAACATGCTGCCATGAGGACTCGGTACCTACCAGACAATGGCATGCGATGTGCGCCGTTTCCAGCTATCATGAAGACCAGGGCCTAAACCATTAGTGTATGTGTGTGCTTTTTACATACATATTGTTGTTCTACTAATCTTCTTGCGAAGTTAAAGGTTGTAGTTGCTCGATCTTAGACACTGCTACGGGCCAATACACACATGCTAGTTTCGTAAATGTTCGTCTACTCATATATAGAGCTACAAAGCACAACCTTTGTGTACATAGATGTGCATAGGTGTATGTATACGTCTTGCATATGCATGGCACACATGCCTGTACATATATACAGAGATTGCAAAACTATTCCAGTGATCCTATATGGCAACTTTTGTGAAACTGGTGGAGGCCTGGCTAGACCGACGCCATCTGACCCTATGTGAGCTTCTGTTGTCCTCCTGGGCGGCGCAAGGAGAGTGAGGCCATGATGAAGGATATGACTTACAAGCAACTGGGCTGAATCATCAATCAAGGTGCTGCAAAACTTTCACTACTCATAGGCAGCCGGGCGCAGTGATGCAGAAGACCAGGTGTGCCAAAGTGGCGTCGAACGAGAACAAGGTGAAGACAAAGCCTCAGCTTTTGTGCCAACACATCATAACCTGGACCTGGAGACGCCTTGAAGCCTTGTCCCTAGACCACTGAGCCCAAGCAAGACACATGCCTGAGGAGTGCAAAGCGCCACTTCAAGAAGAAGCCGGAAGCTACTGAGTCATGATCTGTGCCGGAGCATGAGCTACCATGCAGCCTGTATGATGGCATCTGTGCGTTTTCCGCGCAGAACATTTCTGCAAACCTGCAAACCTGCAGCTGGCTGGTGCTACCGTGCTAGTAGTATAGAACAGGCCTCCCTTAAAAGGCCCGAGGCTCTCCATCATCCCAGACAGTTGCATCTGCAATGCAGTTGTGAGTCAGTATCGAGTAGCGGCAGCAGCTGCCTCAGCGAGTATAAAGCTGGCTAACCAGTTTGTTTTGTCGCTCACTTGTGATGCCTACAGTCTCCAGCCACGGCCTCGGCTGGTCCTTGCAACTTAGTTCCTTTGGGTTCGCGAGGACGAAAGCTCAGGGCATGCCAAAATAAACAGCGGATGTGCAGCGTCGGTGCAGTCTAAACTTTCTGCCATTATACGGTATTGTCAAGTACGATAGCCGGTGCGAATATGCCAGGTCATCGCCCAGTGACTCGTCGCATGGCGAAGAATGTCGGCAATGGAGCTGGCTCCTCAGTAGCTCAATAATTCGGTCGAGCTTCTGTGGTAGGTGGAAGCCACAACTCATTAGGCCCCTGATACATCCCGTTATCCATCTATAAAGCCGTCTACATAGCAGACACCTGGTTTACATGGGCTTAGGGGGAATTAATATAATGTGGTATAGGTCGACAATCTATATATGCATAGGATGGTCTAGTGTATCACTCCATGACGAGTGGTCTTTCGCAATGGAACGCTCGGGTATGGCTTATGTTAGGCCGGTGTTAAAACAGCTAGTACTTCACAAGCCGGAACTGTATTTGTGCCCGAACGTTACCCCTGATCTGTTTCGAAAACCCTCCTGAGTTGTGCGAAAGGCAGCATGTGCATGTGTCTGCATGGCCCCTACATGAACCTGCCTGAACAACTGGGACAAAGGGGTGAGCCTTCAATGTGTTGTGAAACACATATACGCACATATGTGTGTATACGAGACCTACATGTCTGGTATTGTGGCATGTACGTATATATATATATATATGTACATATATATATATATATACACCACTACTAAACGCTCAGCAAACGAGAGGTTGAAGGGAAGTGAAAAAGGACAGTGAGTGAGCGAGAAGAGCGAGAAGAGAGAGAGAGAGAGAGAGAGAGAGAGAGAGAGAGAGAGAGAGAGAGAGAGAGAGAGAGAGAGAGAGAGAGAGAGAGAGAGAGAGAGAGAGAGAGAGAGCGAGAGAAAGAGAGAGAGAGAGAGAGAGAGAGAGAGAGAGAGAGAGAGAGCGAGAGAGAGAGAGAGCGAGAGAGAGAGAGAGCGAGAGAGCGAGAGAGCGAGAGAGCGAGAGAGCGCGAGAGCGCGAGAGCGCGAGAGAGCGAGAGAGCGAGAGCGCGAGAGCGCGAGAGCGCGAGAGCGCGAGAGAGCGAGAGAGCGAGAGAGCGAGAGAGCGAGAGAGCGAGAGAGCGAGGGAGGGTGAGAGCGTGAGTTAGATGGATGAATTACGACTGCCAGCATTCTCAGTGTATACGTACTGACGAGCCTAAATCCAGAGAGAGCTGGTAACAAGGTAACAACGATGTTGGCAACTCTACAATGAAACATTAACATTCGTGACTTTGACACGTCACCCCTATTAGTCAAAGCGAGGGCTACTGGTCTCCTGAAAAGGCTCCCTCACGGCCCATATCATCCTGCAAGCCGCCGTGATGTTCCCTTTGCATTCAGCCGAAATCCTGTGTAGCGCCTCTTGGTCGGCCATATATTTTGCCTATCTAACTTGATAATAGTGATCGACACTTTGTGCATGTTTCTAGATTCATGTGGGTTATACGTCCTACGTGTGCTGGGTATTTGTACAAGTATATGGCTTCCTGTGTGTGCATAATCGGAATACATGTATGTATATATATATATATATATGGATGGTATATAGACACCTGAGTATGCTCGATATAGATATAGTTCTTTTTGCACGTGCTCTGGATTCTTCTTTCGGAATGTCGACTCCTAGTGATGAGACGACAGACGATGAGCTGCTGGACTTGCTGACCTGCCATCGCTCTGAGCCCTGTCAGGAAGCTTTCAGTTTCAGGTAATATATAGTCTGAATTATAAATCATTAGTTCTAGGTGTGTTGTAACCGTGCGATCAAGTTCAGGTGTGTTATGTGTGTTTACATGTGCGTGGTTCTTGGTTAGCCTAGTGTGTGGGGTAGCGAACTCTATAAGTCCTTTGGCAACGACAGATTCCTAAGCAAGGATAATACACGTCTTCTTGTGCATCTGCAGTTGACAACTCTCTTGACAAAGTCATATCACACTATGTATTTGCGCATGTTATTATGTAGACTGTTGCAAGGAACCCTTGAATTACAAGCTGTCATCTGTAGCTCTGGTACCAAGTGGGTTTAGATGTCCATGTGCTTCTGTGCATATATAGTTGTCTTGCGGAATCCATTGCGTATCATTGTTCGTGAGAACCCTTATGCTACATGGCCTGATTGACACTGTATGTATGTTTCGCACTGTGCTGTTCTAGCATCCTCATACCGATCAGGGCTCAACCAAGGCATTGCTGAAAGATCAGTTATGAAGCCCTCTATATAAAACCTCGAAACCCTTCAATCCTCAGGCCACCTGGCCAAAGTGTTGTGGACTTTGCAAGAAACGAACCTGTCCCAATTCTCAGTGCAAGCCTGGCTATGTAGTGGACTCTCTATGCTTCGTTTGTATAGGTCGTACATCTTGTGTAGTTGTCGCCCCCGCAGCAACGACTTCATTACTGTTTGTTTTGTCCTTCGGACCGTCTTGCCTCACCCGAATACGCGAGTGTATATACGTTGTGTACATCGGCAGCTAAGGCGTCCCTCGGCCCATATGCATGGCAAGAACACATGAAAGGTGAAGTGTATGAGACTTCGGATATGGACGGCTGCAAACGAGCTGACAACATAACAGGCATGGATCTTTCAGTTGCCTTGTCGCCTCGTGCTGGTCCTGCTCTTGGGGCTACAGAACTACATGAGAAGTTACACTTGCGACTGCCCAAGAAGGTCGGAACACCTGGCCATGTACTTAGACATGCGATCGAGGTTTTCGAGGATCTACACAGCCGCAGGAAACCCATGTCATTCAAGTTTGGCTTCACACATGATCCAGATTTTCGATGGACGACCCCAATTTATGGGTACGCGCACTGTGTGCAGAAGTACGATAGGATGGACATCCTCTATGCTTCGAGTAATGCTACTGGGCCTGGGTTCCTGGAAGCTGCCCTCGTCAATCTCTACGAAGGTGCCGGGGAAGCAACATATACACAGGCATGGCATGCAATACAATGCTAATTAAGTGTGTGGTATGAATGTCTGTTTGTATACAGCACATCGGCAGATCTGTAGCTATGTATACACAACTACAGCATGCACTGAACAAACATATTTATACTGTCACAGTGGTGTGCTCTCACTTTATTATAGGACTGTGTATACATAGAATTTATGCAATCGTAAAATTTTGTTATGTTTCATGGTGGTTCCTTGCAGCATGTGCCCATACATTATGTATATATACACACATATATGTATATATGTAAGTGTGTGGTTATGATTTTATGTCATCCGAACCCTGCTTGTGTATTGGAGCTATGAACATCAGTATTGGTTTTCGCACTGCTGTTTCTTTTAAAAGGTAATGCTAGGACCTGCTAGGACAGTGTTATGTGTCTTCACAATGCCATATTTCGTGTGGTATCAGTCACAATTCCCAGCTCGATTTCTTCGCTTCTCTTGGCCTTCTGTCAGGAAAAAGTGGTTGCCACAACGAGAACTTGGGAGGGGACACCATGCCGAAGGATGATTCTTTGGCTGGGCCGTATTTCACATACGTCGTGTCAAGATCTTTCAAGAATCCACCCCTGACGACACGGAAGCTTCCTGAGCCAAAATGATGTTTGTTTAAAAACGTCAATGCAGTTTGGTCTGATGGCAAAGCGATGCCAATTCACGGCGGTTTGAGTACTGCCAATGAATTCTCATTTAATTAATTCGCAGCCATGCAGTGTATGCCACGACTTGCACAAGACAGTAGGCAGTGCTGGCAAAAGGTTTTGGGAACTCTGCTTGCGCAGTGTCAGCTTGTGTTCCTGCATACAGAGATGCACGCCAGTAAACACTTGCAGTGTATAAGGAGGGAACCTTGTTGTGCGACTGCTAGCTTTTCCCACGCTCCCATGTTGGTCAAAGCAACCTGCCAAGGCCAGCTGCGTTTCCCAGATCGAGTTCGCGCAGGCGATGACGGAAGAGTTTGGGGAGGAGGCTGTTGCTGCAGTGCAGCCGGAGTTCGTGAGTGGGCCCAGGCAGGCCTGAGCAACTCTGAGCGCGATGTGCACAGAATTATCAAGCGGCAGGGCTTGCGACTGGAGCTGGAGTTCAGTGAATTTCAGCTACGGGATGGGCTCTGCATAGAGTGGCTACGCCCGACGACGTGGTTGAAGTACATAGTCGAAAACAACCTTTGGTTCCATTTGGCAGGTTTGACCTCCCCAAGTCTGAAGCAAAGCCAGGCCACCTGGTCTGGGTACTGGAAAAAGGTTTTTTCTAGCTGAACCCCGACTTCCCGAAGCCTGAAGGTTTTGATGACCAAAACACAGCAGCACTGTACATACATGGAGATGAAGGCCGCACCCTGAAGAAAGCAGCGCTGATGATCATGGGGTTTCAATCATGCCTAGGCTACGGATGTGCAGTAAACGGGCGGACAAGGAAAAGGAAAGCAAACGGTGACTGCAGTTGGCAAGTGAACTATGCAGGGCACAGCTACACCACGAGGTTTGTCACGAACATCATGTCAAAGAAAATCACAGAGTCCTCTTTCGACAAGGCTTGCGAGGAGTTGGCTAAAGACTTATCTGTGTGTCAGCAGACTGGTTACACATATCATGGAGTGACCTACCGACTTTGTGTGGTTGCATGCAAAGGAGACTGGCCGTTCCTGATTCGGGCAGGACATCTGTCAAGACACTTCTCGCGATCAGTAAAAAAACTCGGCAATGAAGATATAGGCAAAGGGATTTGTCATTTATGCATGGCTGGAACCGAGAACTTCCCAGCAGAAGAATGTGGCTACACCGACTCGAAGTGGCTAGCAACGGTTCCAGCACCGCCACCATGGACGGCGACACCTCCACTGCTCAGACATTTGCCATGCTCGAGAAGAGATCCGGGAACACCATGGACGGCGACACTTCCACTGCTCAGACATTTGCCACGCTCGAGAAGAGATCCGGGAACTTTCTGTCAGCCTGACCTATGGCATACTGTGCACCTGGGCACTGGGAAATCCTTTGCAGCATCTTGCATAATCATGGCGATTGTCATTTTGCCCTCTATCCGTTGTTGACGATGGAGAAAAGATGGGAGGCCATCAGCATGGATTATTTGTCCTGGTGCAAGGCTGCCAAACGGCAGGCTTATGTGGCCAAGATCGGCCCAATCATGGTGAACTACGGAGACAAAAATAAGGGTGCTGTTGGCGGCTGGCACAAAGGTGTGCTGACTACGAACCTTCTGCTTTGGTTGCAGAGCCTTTTGACTCGAAACCTATGCTTGGAAGAGAAGAAGGTCACCATAGCTGCACGTGCACTGCAAAGCATCAACAGCGCTTTTCGTTTCTTGTATGGTGCTGGTGCATTCCTGTCGAGGAGTGAATCCACTTATGTGAGTCAGCGAGGGTTCTCTTTTTGAGATGCTATTGTGAGCTAGCTCAGATATGTTATTCTGAGAACAAGCCTGTGCTATTTCCGTTAATTCCGAAACTGCACGCAATGGATCATATCATGCTCCGAATACATTTTGACTCTGAAAGATGTGGTTTTTCGTGCAATCCGTTGGCAACTGGATGCCAACAAGATGAGGACGTGGTTGGCAGAGTGTCCCGTGTTTCACGGCGGGTGTCGATCCGGGCCGTCATCCGTAGAACATTTGAGCGTTATTTGGCCAGCAGCTTTGCTGTTTGGCGTGAGGCTGGCCTGCTGATAGATCTTTGACTGACATGTAAGGGTTATCATGGCCCACATAGCTATATAGATATATACCACTAATCACGTACACATACCTCTTCTTCCGGACGCAGCAAAGCGAGCTTGCCTAGCGAAACTGTAGCGAAGCCAGCAATTGGGCTTCGGCGTCTCATTGGACGCATATCTACGCATCTAACACCAGGCCATAATGGCCGTCAGTGTAACTCCATCAGGCACTGGATGAAGAAGCGGTATGGCCTGAGCTCGCAGTTTTGCGTACTGCCCAAATAAGATAGGCGTTGCAAGACAGAACGTCCAGATCAGTCGCAGTGCAATGTGTGGCACAGGTACCATCTTCAGTTATCCAGGTGCAATCTTTTCCTTTCCATACGCATCGGTAGTGCCCCGAGTCAGCAAGAGCACCGTAGTGCACGATAACGGCCACCACCTCAAAGATACAAAGAGTAGCCACATTCGTATGAGTACCCACAAATATAAGAATAACAAGATCATGCAATACTCCTTGCACCGATGTTGAGTCCTTGACCGTACGCTTCTTGCGGCCCCTCCCAACCACATTGAACCTCATCAGTTGGAGAAGGACAGCCTTCGCGGCACTGTCATAGGCATGAGTAATGGCAGAATCATCTTGAGCATGCCACTTGTCAATGTAAAACTGCAGGCTTGCAGCCCCTGACAAGGGAAGAAGCACTGGGGAAGAGGAGGGAGCAGAATCAACCTCCTGACAGACATCAATTGCAAATTGCCTGGCTTGCCACGCACCTGTGAGCAATGGTGATCGTATCCTGGGCAGAATATGCTGGACGAACTTTGCCGCATCATGTTGCCTGCAGGGCATTGGCCACAGATGGAAACATTGAGGCTCAGACCCTCCCACAGGAACTGTTGAAGAGCTTGGGCAAGGTTCGAGGTCACCGGGCGGTCCCGGCGAAGCCTGGCACCAATGAGGTGCAGGACGGCACAGTTGATCAGGGAGTTGAAAAGCTTCCACAGGGCATCTCCACCCTGTCGCAGCTCGATTTCCAGAGCAAACTGGACCCACTGAGTTTGATAGGTCCGGCTCATGGGACGTAGGCTGCCGAAATGGCGAATTGTGGTGCCATTGATCAGGTTCTCGATCGCCTGTAGGTCCTGCAGAATAGAATCCGTTGAGCGGCTGTCCGTCTTCTCCACGAGGACTTCCTTTTGAGCAGTGGGATCCCACTGCATGTAGTTCCAGCTGCCCTGTGAATCGTATACCCATCCCATCTCGGTGGTCTTCTCTCGCATCGCACTCATAGCCGAGGAGTTGAAGCCCTTGATCCTGCCCTTGAGCTCCTGAATCAATTCCCGTAGCATCGTCTCCCGCAATGTGGACTGAACCTTGCCCTGGTCGACCAACTCTCTCCAGCGCTGAGCCACCTTGGTCATGAACGGCAGCACAGACCCCGGAGGATCCGGGCGAAAGAAGAAGAACAGCTTCGTGTCCTGCTGAAGTGCCTGCAGCTGGCGCTCGTGTCTCAAGAGAAGCCTGGCCATCTGCCCCAGAACGGGTGGCTGAGAGGATGGAGCCGCCCCCTGTGCTGCACCCCATGGAAGAGCATCCCATTCCTGTAGTGGCCCGTTGGTCTCGCCTGAAGAAGCCCAGTAGGTCGGTTTGCTTTGTGGCAGCCTTGCCTTTGTTCTTGCCCTTGCCCTTGTGTTTGCCTTTGCCCTTGGCCTTGCCTTTGCCCTTGCCGGCTTGAAAGTCCTGAGCATCCAGTCCCGCCTGAGGCATCTGCATGTCCTCTGCGCTCTGCTGCATTTGATCCTGTCGAGGCCTCTTGGTCGCAACCCGGAGTGGTCCGACGGTGGAGGATGGCAGAAGGAGATCAGGTGCTGAAACATAGCTTTCTCTTGCTCCTGGGCACTCTGTGACAGAACACCCTGCATCGGAGTTGGGCTCGCGGGAGCCGGAGTCATGGCGGCAAGAGTAGGCTTCAATGAAGCAGCAAAGGGTGATAACATGGCAACGCTTCCAGTGCGATTGTTTATCAAAGACCGCTTCAAGACAATAAGGGCAGGGCTTGGTAATGGCTCTCTTCATGAGTGCTGCAAGCTCCAAAATTCGCGGTCGAAGTTCAGTCCAACAGGCATGAGCATTGGTGAGATGCACCTTCATGCCTGCAGCAGTTGTACACCACTGCCCACAACACGGACAGTGGTGTCTGAGCTCATCACGTAATCCAGGTAGAAGGATGAGGCTCTGCCAGCCTCTTTGTTTTTGGCCTGACGGAGAACGTCCACACGCTGAATGACTGGCGTTGAGCAAAGCTGTCCCACCTGAAGCTGCCACTTGGTGTCACTAGCTTGTGCCTTGGTACCCGAACCAGGAATATGCATGGGCAGGTGGGCTGATGTGGAACACAAAGAGTGTGCAGCACCGGTGGTACTGGCAGCCTGGGGTACATCCAAGGACAGAGACGCACTCGGACAGAGGGTAGGAGCAACAGGAGCAGGCGTCGGAGCAACAGTGGCCAAGGTGGATACAGGCACACCCAGAGGGGTGGAGGAGCACACGTCCAGGGCATCGGATGGAGCAGGCAAAGTTTGCGTTGTAGTCGGCTGGAGCAAGGGATCCAGCATGACGCATCTACCCTTTTGTATGTGGTCCCGTAAAATAGACCAACGCGAAAAGGTCCGAGTGCACAGGGTGCAAACTGGCATACCAGAGACGGCATGAACAACCGGATCGAAGGGTACTCCTAGATTACGAGAAGCCTGTGTGGCACGGTGATGCGAGGCTTGCTGCACTCGAAGTGTCCGCAAGTCAGAAAAGGAAGCATCACAGGCCGGGCATCGGAAAAGAGGGGTGCTTAACGAAGCGGGGGCCAATGTATCCGGTGAAGTGGAATGCATGCCCGGGGGACCACCTGACATGTTCGCTTGCCCAGGATCATGATGACGAAGGAGTGCATGTGCGAGCTCATCACATTTGGTGACCATAAAATGTGGCTCAAGACCGACTTCATGAGCAAGCACAGTGCGATCACGAAGGCTTGCCAGGGATCTCAAAAGAATGTCTCGAACAGTGGGTACTCCCAACCGTGTGTGCAGATTCATGGTGCTTTCAAAAGTGAGGTGCGACTGGGAGCGGGACACAGCACGCAGGTGCCTGGTGTACACAGCCTGAAGACGTCCCAACTGCTTGACGGTAAGGGGCACGACGTGCAACCCGTACAAAAGCGTAGGTGGCAGACAAGCCCGCCACAGACGGAGCCTCAAATCAATCGCAGGGGCAGAGGCAGAGGTAAGAAGGGGCCTTAACTTCGTCCAGGCGCTCCACGCTGTGGCAATACGATGTTCCACGGAAAGAGACACCGCCTGGTGATATGAGATGGTAAGTCCCAAGTAGACATGTTCTTCCTTGAGTGGTATATCAAGTCTCCGACCAGCAGGCGTGGTGAAATGCACCACCCTTCCCTCAGCTCCTTTGCGAAGGTGGCTCTTGACCCATGAGGGCGCAAAACCTCTGGTGAGGCGAAGCAAGAAAGCTGACTTCTTCTCGTTCACCAAAAGATGCGACTCAAACAGTTGATCAAGGAAGCAACCAAAGCGCCATAGTGCCCGATCAAGATCAGTAACCTTACGAACATGTGCTCCCGTATGAAAATCGTCCGCAAAAGCCGTCAGGTGCCTGGCCGTCCATCCCGAATCAATGGCCTGATCTGCTCGTACCATCACCACCGCGGTAGCAAGCGCCCATAACAAGGGAGCGATACGGCAGCCTTGCCTGACGCCACGTTGAACCGTCACCTGTGCAGTGGCTTCCAAACAATGGTTGAGCACCCGCAGAAGTGCCTGATCTGTGGATCGATCCGCCAAATAGGCGAATTGAGGATGCAGCTTCAGGAAACTGGTGACAAAGGGCTTTAGCTTGGCCTGTATAAGGCCACAGACAGCACGACCGGAAATTTCGGAGATACCTAGTGGCCGCAAGTGGCGGGGCAACGTTGGCGATGTGATTTTGGGGAGCAACGACATCCGTGTCCTTCCAGTCTTGTGGGACCACAGTGGTGGTGCTAAGGAGCAGGCGCAACCACGGAGAGACAGTGGAGGAACAGGCCACCCAGATGGAGGTGTGCGCCAGATGCTTGGGTGCGGCCTTATGCGGTGACATGTGCCAGAGGGCACTGTCCACCGAGTTTAGGTCAAGCTGAGAAAATGGCAGCACCTCCCGCTGAGAGGGTAGACACCCATCGTTCACTGGTCGCGCCTCAGAGGGTGAGGAAGGACATGCAGTGGCATACAAGGTATTGTAATGCTGTTGCAAGGTACGTGCCTGCTCACCATGTGAGAGAATTTCGTTATTTGGCCCTCGCAGCTGGAGCTTGCAGCGCCGCTGTTTGGGGCAGAGACGTGAAGCAAGCTGGAAGAGAGCACGCGTGTCACCTTTGCGGGCAGCAGTTTCCATGGTGTCAACCTGGGCCCGGAACCACTCAGTCTTGGACTTCCGATTGGCCTGGCGGAAGCGACTGTAGGACGCCCAGGCAGTCCAAATGCTGCGCCTTGTGGAGCTCGAAGTGCCCCTCCAATGGTGGTATAGGCAGACCACATGGCCTTCACAGAAGTGGCAACCGCAGTGGATTGCCATGGGACCACACGCCCCTGATGCTTCTTACCAGGGAAAAGCTCCACAGCAATGTCCTTCATAGTTAGATTGATTTCCTGCACAGTGGCCCGCGGAGAGGAGAGCAGGAAAGAGGCAACCCGGGCATTCAGAGCAACAATGCGAGGGTCCTGGACATCACGACAGACTTGGGACAGGGTATGCGTATCCAAGATAGGCACAGCTTTGCGAGCAGGACGCGCAAGGGCATGAACTGAAGGCAATTTCACAGATGCGAAAACCGGCATATGATAGCCGCCTTTTCGCCACTTGAAAAGGGGCCATGCAACAGGGCCCGCACGGCGGGCTTCCATGTCTCCTAGCCCATGACGTATAAAAATGTGGTCAATGAGGGAGGAGTGACCATCACACCTGTACGTCGCCTTAGCAGCTCTAGACCAAGAGTTGAGATGGAGGAGATGGCAGTCAACAAAGAGGTCCTTGAGAACGCCTGCGTCAACAGGGAAGGTCGTAGGGACAAGCCGCACCCGATTTCCAACCAACGAGGGCACTACCTCAACCGGCGTGTTAAAGTCGCCACCGATAATCAAGACATTGCGCATCGGCAAGGACTTGACGAGGCCCTGGAGGGCGGCCCAAACCTCCTTGCGAATTTGCTTAGCTGTGGCAGTGGGAGCAGCACCCTTTTCAACAGCAAGTGATGTGCTGAACACCTTCTGATAAACATTGACCAGATCCACAGTGCAGCCCTCCAAACACAGTCTGAGGTGCAGGAGCCGTCCTTGGACGGGAGCTGTGAAGAGTAAGTATGGAGTCAGAGGAACATATGACATGCCATCCCGGCGTATCATATTGAAGATCTTCTTGCCAATGAGTTTCCTGAAGGAGAAGTGCATCAGGTTTACTCTCAGGTGGAAGTATGGAGAGATACTGCAAGAGCTCACTGTACGCAGCAGAGGACAGGCCCCCCACATTGTAGGTGACAACTTTCAGCCTGGATAGGCAAGAGGAGTGCCGTGAAGATTGTTTGCACGGAGAGACAGCTGAGGGTGTCGGCTGTTTACGGCCAATCAGTGTATGTAGCGAACACCATTTCCCTCGATAGAAGGTGCCCTGAAAAGGGCTAAGGGTCGCGCGGCGACAAGCCCGATTGTAGGCCCGCTTCTGCGAAATGGTATGACCTTGGCCGGAGATCGGTAGCTGAAGAAAGGCAGCCCATCTAACCCATCTAGCAAGAAGACCCCCAGCAAAGAACTTGCGAGTCTGACAAGTGGGGGGGCGAGCTAGACCAAGCGATGGTCTCTGAGCTGGCAAAGTGAGCTGCTGTTGACCCGGGGTTGGCACATGAAGAGTGCAGTCGTTAGTGCAGGTGGCAGTTGATGCAGCCGAAGACGAGAAAGGGGCATCTGACAAAGTGGCCAATGAACAGTAGTCGTGGACAATGGCCTCATATACTTGGCATTGGAAAGGAAGAATAGCGATGGAGTTGATGCAAAGGTGGCCCCTAGAGGCAGCACATAGTAGTATTCGTCCGAGCTTCTCCACGAGTCTATGACCAGGACAGACAGTGCAGATCCAAGCGGTAGCAAGACAAGTGGATTCAGGGCGTTTGGAGTGCCCAACCCTCGGCTCAGAGAAGTCATCACAAAGCTCACCAGTTATCTCAAAGCAACTGGGTGTGACCATTTGTGACCTCCCGCCCGGATTTGGGACCGGGTCCAGCGACATATCTAGACAGACAACATGAGTCTGAAGGCGAGTGTGTGAATTGGCTAGCCTCAAAAATTCGGGAGAGGCAGGAAAGATCGCTAGGGGCAGTGGAGTAACAGACTGAACAAGCCGAGCATGACAGGGATGTGCCAAGATTGGAATGCATGCAATCAGTATTAGCAAGAAGGGATATTGCTCGCGGGATCCCTGCATACAGATACGCTGGCTCGGTGCTCCGCAGGCACCCCCAACAGCTCAGAATAAGTGATTGCAAGTGTATGCTAACCAGGCGCACCACATAGGCAGCAAGACTGCGCGCCACGGAGGGTGACACCACACAGCGGATGGAACTCAGACCGCAGTAGAGGTGGTGCCAATAACTACGTTGAGATTTGGACCTGCGAGCACGTCGGGGACACCTGGGAGGCAAGGCAGGAAGTTTAATCCGACGAACACGTAGCCGCAACCCAAAGCAAGGCCGTAGGGCAAAGCAGCTGAAGCGGTGCATGTATCCACTCTTGGACGGGGGGGCATCTCGCGATGAGGTCGAAGACTGTACAGGCACTGGACTCATGCCAGAGGCCGCTCCTGAAGCGGTGTCAGGAAGAGGGTCAGCAGCGATCTCTTCCTCTGTCAGGAGCCACTTGCTTCTGCCACGGGGGCGCTTGTGTGGATCTGGTTGATAGGAGGGGTCGTAGACCTCCTGAACCAAGCCAGGAGCACCAGCAGTGGATTTCCCGCTCCTTCGAGGCCGGGACTTTTTGACCACAGTGCGAGTCTTCACTTTGGCGCGTACCGGTTTGCTCTTTGAGCTGCTGGCCATAGCCCCAGCCGGAGTCGTTGTAATATGAGCTGGAGCTGTTGGCGACATCTCGGCAGTCGTTCCGGACGGTGAGTTGACAACAGCCTCCGGCAAAGAGGGGACGTCCTGTAGAGGGGCACTTGTAGTGGTAGCCAGTGGCATGTTCGAGGCCCCTGTGCGTTTCGAGGCCGTGGAGTCAAGGGTCGATGTTGGCACCGAGGACGAGGCAAAGACTGCTCCTGAGCATCAACCGGGAGAGGCTCATCAGTGACCCAGTTGTCAGTGGCCGTCGCAGAGGATTTTGGCACAGGCAATCACTCCAAGGTGGCTGGCAGCTCAGACCCAGAAGTCTTAGCACCTGCTATGGGCGGAGCTCTTCGTTTCTTGGGCACCGGACGTGGGGCCACATACGCTGTCCCTGAGGGAGTGTGCAGGACCTGGTGGTCTGGGACTTTCGCAGAGCCATCAATAGGGTGCCTCCGTCGAGGTTGCGGAGGTCGCCGTTGCGGATCAGAGGTCAGATCGCTTACTGCAGAATCCCCAGGCAACAGTTCACGTTGAGGCGGCAGAGGCCGTACTGAGCGCAGAACGAGGTCACCCACGGTAACTTCGCTGGGATACTCTCCAAGCTCATCGGAGAAGGTGGAGAGAGTTGATACACTCTCCTCCTCACTAGGAATTTCAATTGGCTTCCGCTTCCGGCCAGATTTTGTAGGTCTAGGAGGAGGATCCGACAAAGCACAGGCCTTACCACCATTGTCAGAGGATGCAGCCGCCGGCGCTCTTTTGCTGATGCCCTCGGGATCGGAACGAACAGCAATGTAGTCCATCTCCTGCTGCTTCAGGCTAGGTGGAGCAGAGGACAGGTCCTTGCCAGTGTCCGGCTTCGACCCCGTCGCAGCCGACATGATGGCCGGCAAAAGAGGTGTCCTGGGAGGTCGTGGCAGGCTCACTCAGATAGGGGCGTAAATATACGGTGGCTGGCGGTGGCCGCCGTGTTCGCCACTTCATGAATCTGAGCTTCTGCAGTTCGCTGGTCGTGAGGCGAGCTTCGTCGCCCTGGGGCGGTCTGAAGGGATCCAGCCAATAGTCTCCCCCGTCTGGTTTGGCCGGGAGACCGTAGCAGCTGCCCAGGCCTGCAGCGGCATCACCTCCCATCTCCAGAGTGGAGACGGAGCTACCAGCCGGTGGCTCCTCCTGTGGCATAGACTCAAGCCCAGTTGCTCGGGTGGCACGATCCGATGACAGACTCTGTGAAGAGTTGGTTTAGTCTTCCCGCTCTTTGTTTTTGGCGTCGCTGGCGTCGAGCTTGTCGATCCATGCCAGGCAAGTGACTGTCGCACTTCCAAAGGCTGACGAGGCTGTGTGCTCGAAGTGGCAGGTTCCCAGTGGCCAGCAGTGCTGGCACGGAACCATGGAAAAAGAAGCCTGGTTCAGGTAGAATTGAGCCAGGATGGTCAACCGTGGAAAGCAAATAAGAGAAGGCAAGCCAAGGAGACTCACGGCGCAGGACTGCCCGGTCGAGCATTGGTGACAGGTTGGCTGAATGGCAGACTGGGCTTCCGACAACGAGGGGCAGAGCTGTAGTATCCGGTCTCAAACGGGCTATGTCTACGTGGTGCATGGCGTGCAGCTTGCCACGTCACAGCACAAGGAGGCAATGGGACCCGTTGCAGCTGAGTCAGGCCTATGAAGCTGGTAGCAAAAGAGGGTGACACGACCTGACCTACCAACAGAGTGTTAGATTCACGGCAGCCTAGCATCACTATCAGCCTTAGAGCTGGAACGTCGAGGGCTGCGGCTACGATCGCCAGGGTGGTTCTGTGATGTGCCATCAGCCGGACCAGACTCCAGGTCACCTGATTGAAGCTGTGCACGCCAGCGTTTGTAAGCTTGTTCCGCAACCTGAGCTGCATAAAGGAGATCTCCTTCAGTGGGGGAGTCGGGTTCAGTCTCCTTCGGCTGGGCATACACACTCGCCGCCTCATTGTTCTTTGAAGAGCTGGGCAAGGCCAGGGCGACAGAGGGAGCGTCCTTGCTTGTTCCGGACGGTGGTGGTGTAGCGGACTCCCTGGACTGCTGCTCAGAAGGTTCAGCCATGATGCGCTGGCGTTGAGACACGGCGCTGAGAGCTGTACACCCTGCTAGGGTCAAAGCCTTGAAGCCCACGTAGCTGGTGCACGAAGAAGAAAATATGCTCCAAAGTAAGCTGCACCGGCTGAGCGAAGGCAGTGGCTGAGGCACCCAGGGGGCAGTACTAAACTGAGGCTGAGGCGGGACCTGCAGTGGCTTCCTCCACGGGCAGAGGCTGACCTGCACAAGGAGATGTAGAAGCAGGAAGGGCAAGCGCACTGGTGTGGGGCTTGGCACGGCCCTGAGTGACCCACATCTCCGAGCACAGGGCGGCACTGGACCGATTTCGGCCAGTCCAGAAAAGTAAAGGGCAGCCAGTGGTGGGGCCCTTTGATGAGGGGAGAAATAACGAGCAGCCAACCTCGGAGGCTACCTGTTGCCTTCATACGGGTGCAACCTAATGGTGATGTCCAGAGCCGTATGAGAAGATGTGGTAGAGAGCCTGGACAGGTCCACTGGTATTTCCAAAGTGACACTCTGTCGACCATCAGATCCAGTGAGCACTTGGCCTCGTACCGGTCGAGCCACTGTGCGGGGCACTTCCCAGAACATCGAACAAGGCCGCACCGGGCTGCGACTCCTAGAGTGCCGGTCACCCTCTCCCTGGCTGCGGCGGGTGCGACGGGTGAGTCCCGGTGGAGAAGAGCTAATGGTGGCAGTCTCAGGGGTGTTTGGTGCAGATGTCCCACCAGAAGCCATGAGGGTAGAAGTCGGAGGACCCACCTGCGCTGTTGTTGTTTGAGGCACCAAGAGCTGTAGTAGGGAAGCCTGACCGACAAGGTCGAGTGACGAGGGGTCAGCGTGGGCCATGGCACTCTGGTGAGGCAGGGACAGCACCGTATCGGAGGCCGGTACAGCAGCAAGAGCAACGCTTCTAATACATGGGCCCTGATCTCAGAAATAACAAGTGTGGCTCGCACGACTTCCCATTTGCCCAACTCCCGAAGCAGGGCTTGAACAGTCCAGCCTGTAGCTGGAGGTGTAGTTCGTTCGGCCTGAGCAATCAGATCAAGATTTCGGGAGCAAGACCCTCCACTAGTGGCTTGCACGCAAGAGCAGGGCATGAATCGTGGCTGGATTTTGCGGCTTGGCTGCCAGCAACAGTCAGGGCAGAGCTGTACCACGGAAGAGTGCCCCAGGTGGACGTTGCCACCTAGACATGACCAGGAGGTCGCTGTGTGAAGACGCGGCTCGCGGAAGGAGGAAATGAGGACAACATACCGGATGCCAACAGGTGGGATGGGCACCCTGACCATGGCCACAGAGTCACGGGCAGTGTGCTGCGATGGAGAGCGTAGTCGAAGGTCTGCCTGCCATTGGATTTGTATCCTAGCCCCCAGGCTCGATGGACATGACACGCCCATAGCGGCGGAAGCCGCGAGTGCTCGGCGCGGAGGTAGTCGTGGCATGGGTCCCCGAATTCGTGACAAAGTCTGGCCTGTTAACCGGGAGAGGCGGGGGGGGCCCTCTCGGGGCTTCTATGGAGGCAACGCTCCCCGCTGGCGAAGGCCTTGGAGGTCCTGATGGCGTCGCCGGTGCAGGCACCACTGAGTCGTCTGGCGAAGGGGGTGAGAGAGGCGACGACGTGTCGTCGCTGCTGCTAGCTGCATTCTCTGCCTCTGCTCGAGCTTTTGACTTCGCAGCCCTGCCAGCTCTGCCACGTCCCCGATTGGTTGGGGTGTCTCCAGCGCCCACCTTTCGCTTGACCATGCTTCCACAATGCCAGCTAGGGAGTGCTGTGCAGCGTAGGCTCGGGGCAACCACTGCAAGTGAGCCCAAGACTGATATACAGTAGAAGTGATTGGAGCAAACACTGATGCATGCACCCACAGGGTTGCCAAGATAGGTCGGGCATGCAGGTCTGAGCCAGGTACCGATGGCGTCAGGTGGTCACGGTCTCGAGGAATGGACCTGAATAAGGACGGTGCAGCAACCGGCCCAAGGCTGCGGAGTCGAGGACACTGAGGAGTGGGCACCAGGCGAGGACTCCTCGAATACAGATACAGATGAGGAGGCCCCGAGTGATGGACAATCGGCGAGGCCACCTCAAACCTGAAGAGGAAGCCGGGTAGGCACACAGGTAATTCTGGTAGCGGAGCCGTGGGCACCCAAACAAGATCGTGGCGCCCATCCATAGTAACGCAGCAGCTGGGTGGAGCAAAGGACCGAACGGCCCTTATATCATCATAGCACCCCTGGCTGAGAGGAGCACAGGGCTCCACGGATCGAGTCAACCACAGCTTTTAGCAGACAGGGATAGGTGAGCACGCCGCTGCACTGGAGCAAGAGCTTTCTGCAAGCATAGTGGTAATTAGCACTTTCTCCAGAGTTTTAACCCAGGTGTCCAAAACACATTGCCCATGTGTTGCGAGTCGGAATGGCCTAGGTTGTATACTGTCGTCATCCAAAGGCACTGCAGGACGGAATACACCGTCTGACCAAAGCACAAGAAGAGACATCACCTCAGTCCATGGTGTCCAAATCCGTCGAGCTGGTGATAGACCTGGCATCTGCAGTGGCCCGCGGGCAGTTAGCAACCACACCCAAAGAGGCTCGGACCTATTGGGATAGGCACAGCGGTTGGTATAGGTATCAGAAGTGAGACCTGTCTCGCGAGCCGCTTGGACAGACAAGACGTCCAGATGCTGCCGATGCTTGAACATGGTCCGCGCAAGGGCCGGCAGCTTCAGCCTGTGCTTCACAGCATCATGCAAGGCATACGGATGGTAAGGTCGCGGATTCTCACCTGATGTGGGGTTGGCCTTGCCATTTGCCTCCCTGCAGGAACCTTGCGGCCAGCAATCATGTGTGGCAGTCGCCTGTGACATCCCTGAGCATAGGTTGCTGGCATACGCTCTGCCGGACTGATCCCTGCACATCGCCAGAAAAACCAATAGTGTAGTTTGCACCATAATAAAGCAAAGTCGCGAAGACCCGCCTGTGGTGCTCGAGGCGTCAGGGCTGGGCATTTTGTTAGCCCTGCTGGTGCCGCTCTTGCCAGAGTCCATGGCTGTCAGTCAGAGGGCCCTGTATGACACCCAGCAAGCCCGCGAGAGGACAAGACCCCGAACACCCACACCAGGGGCCCCTTCACACGATCACAGTCGCTGTGAGCCTTACGTACACATACCTGTGTACATACGTGCATATGTACATGTGTTTCTGCACATATACATCTTGGAGTTAATAAGATAATATATGTATGCATGCACACACACACACATGTTCCACCCCATGCACTTGTGCGTGTACACATGTGCTACATGTGAGATGCTACACCAGATCGTGCATGCTTATGACATAGACATACACATTCATGTGTACGCATACACCAGTACATACATACATATACATATATACACACATACATACACATGTACACGACTGCAGACGTAGACCACCCCAAGATAGACTGACATGAACCTTCGTAGTTACATACTTGCATCTGTTGGCACGGCAGCAAATGCATGTACCTGCCGACCTAGATGGCTACCTACTTATTACCTATATCTCACACCTGCCTGCCAACCTGTCTACCTGCATACATACATTCGCACGTACATCTATGTACATACATGTAATAAATGTACATATGTACATGCCGTGTGCATGCACATATACATGCCTAGCCTACATGGATGCATACACTCATACATACAGGGTGACAAATGTGGACATGTACATACACAATAGCAGACATGTGTATATATATATATATACATATAAATGTATCCATGTACAGGTTATATTGCTTCTAACATCTGTAAATGCATACATACATGTGTGTATATATATATATATATATGTATGTGTGAGTATCTGCAGACATGCACACAAGCAAGCATACATACATACATGCATGCAAACACACACACACACACACACATCATGATGACATCATGCCATAAAAATGAAGATGCACCTGCATCTGCTTGCTTTCTTTGTTTATTTCCGTATCTCATTGTTGCATCCATAGCTTTATTCTTTGTTTCTCTCACCCACTCACTGCACCTTTTGCCTTTTTTAATTCGTCAGAATTTCGATTCCTTTCCATTCCATTCTATTCCACTACGATCTTTCAGTCATTGAAGCATTCAGTCGTTGAGCTTGTTCTGCCTTCATTCATAATTATTCCGCTTCAGTTCATTCCAAAAGGCACATATTGCTGCGTGCATGTCCATGGTCAAACTGTCCTACCCTTTCATGCGGCTGTTTGTTCGTTCATGGGAAATCCTGCATACATACAACTACATGTGTACAGCTTGCATGGGTAGATGTATGTACATACATGCGAACAGACATATACATGCATGCAGGCTGGGCCATGAATTGAGTTCTCACTGATCTCATGTCGTACCGTTTCCGAATACTAATTCATAACATAACAACATGATGTGTCATCCCTTTCCATGTGTTAACTGCATTCGTTCCTTTATCCATTTCATCAACCCACCAATTCATCTTGTCATTCTCTGGCTCGCACTAATCTTAGTCGGTCGCCCATGCCACTCATATGCACTCATACGTGTGCACATGCAGCACGACACATATCTAGAACATTAACCGATCGAGCACACATCAATGGGCCAAGAGTCGCAATTGGCTTTGCCGATGGAGATTGCAGAGACGCCGACATCAAAGGCTTTGGGTCTCTTGGGAGTGGGTTGGGTTTCCTTTGCTTCGGGTCGAGGGGATGCTTTTCCTGTTATATCGTGCATGTGGCTTATACCACTTCGATGATGAACTCTTTAGTGTATCTACAGACCTATCTTCAGTGTCTTCAGTGGAAGTGTACATCGATTGAGCCCAACAAGCATCAAATGGCATAACCTGTGAAACACCCCACCAAAAAAACCCGGTAATTCCAAAGCCCCCGGGCTATCCTATAATTGCCTAGTAATAAAAGACAACCCAGGAAAAGGTAGGCAACGGATTGTGCGGGTAGTGACTGAGCCTCTGGGGCTCTGGGAGGAAGCAAATCTGATTCCTCCGGTGCGGAAGGTGCGTACTCTTGAAGATCCGGATCATCCTCACGAGCAAGAGGAGGAGGAGCCGATTCCTTGGGTACCTTTCCCTGAGGAAAGCTTCCCTTGGCTCGAATCCTTCCCGCTACCGGTTCCTTCCCTTAGAGGAAGCCTCCGGTCGCCCCTGGTTTCTTCGAGCTGTCTTCGACCTTTACTAATCATGTCCACTGGCGATCCTACCTTTGAACGGGTTGGATCTCGGGACTTAGCTGGTACCGAGGTTCTACTCTCGATACCTCCAGGCGAAATCTTGAAGATAGTCCTACCATTCCAAGAATCAGTTGTTCTTGTGGCAGGAAGCTCAGAAGAACGCCAGTCATCTTCTTGAGTAACGCTCTTGCCCTTGGAGAACTGCATGATCGTCTTGCGCTTGCTGTCCAGATGCCCCAACGGAATGGGCACTGAGCCCGCTTGGGGTTCATACTTGACCTTCCTCATCTTCTCGTGGATGCGGGTCATCTCCATGTCGGCCTCATTGATAACCCACTCATCATCTGTCGCCAATACGAGATTGTCGGGTACCTCTTCCTGAGAAGAGTTTCCATCGGTCTTCTGGTGGAAACCGTACTCGTAGTGGGAGAAGTAAGTGAGGAAGCTCGACTTCTTGTGTTTGTTGAACCGCACAGTCCACATCAACTTGCTGAGGTCGGGAAGACCAAGTACTAGGTGTGAGCTAGGTGCAACCTTTAGCTTCACATCTCTGACACCCACTACAGGGCTGCTAAGCAATGCCTTGTCCGGATGGAGTTCGAACTGGAACCTCAGGTTGCGCATCTGCGGCAAGGACATGAGAATGGGAACATGCCCTTGCTCCACAATGTCGAACTCGGTCGATTGAACTGCATACTGGCGGTCGTACATGCAAATGACCAACTTCTGGTTGCACTTGGTCGACTCGGAGTTGGCGAAGGTGAACTGAGAGGTGGTCTCAGCTATGGTGTACCAAATGCCGCAGTTCTGATTCTTGTCGCAGAACTCCATGAGGTCCTGTGCGGCCACTCTCGAAGCCATAGCTCTCGTACATCCCAAATCCAACACCATCGCGGTCGGCGTCAGGGGCTGAGAGATGAAGGCTTCTTCGATCTGGTCGATCTTGTCCGAAAAGTTCAAAGGGTTGACGTGTTCAACGAAGAAGGTTGTAGTAGCAGTGGTGCCGCTCTGGGCAGAATCTGCAAGCTGGGCTTGTCCGTCTTTTCCGGACTTCCTATCCTTTCCATCTTTGCCAAACTTGCTCTTTCCTTTGCCCTTCTTTCCTTTCTTTCCTTTGCCCTTGGCTGCGTAGGACTCCTCAGACTCATACCAGGACCAGTCATCCCAGGACTGATCGCTCCATTGGCTGTCTGGCCATTGTCCTTCTGCTTGCCATGCGTCGGATTCTTCGGCGAGGTTAGACCTGCCTTTCTTCCGCTTGAAGAAGCGCCTGCCCTTGGATCCCTTGCTACCTTTTCCTGTGCCCTTGCGGTAGCCCTTGAATCCGCGTTTCATCTTGCGACCTTGAAAGCGTCGCTGGAACCATGAGTAGTTCTCATCGTCGTAGACCCAGAAGGAATCCTCATCTGCTTCCAGAAAACCTTCTGTGCCATCTTCCTCGTCCTCGACCCCGTAGCCTTCGTGATTGTCCAAATATCCCTCATCGATCACCAGGAACGTCTTTCGGCCACCGTGGCCGGAAGGAGCGAGGAGAGGATTGTCGACGGTAGCCTTGGTCGTGCAGAAGATCTCAAGGTAGACTTCACGCAGCTCCGTCAGGTTGTAGTCAGCCAGAACTCGGTTCCGATGTGCCATCAATGATGTCAACACCTGCCTCTGATCCTGCGTGAGGTCGGACACGGAGACAAAGATCAAAGCAACGAGATTGGCCGTGATCGGAATGGTCCGAGCATGCTGATCTCTGAACCGTTCATTGGCTCGTTCCATTGCCTGGTCTGCTGTGGGTCCTTCTTGTTCTTCCGGTGGAAGTCCTGCTACGAAAGCTCTGACCTCGGCATTGTTGGGGTCCACGATCGGCAGATAGCTGTCGTTCCACGATTCTTGCATCCTCTGAACAGAGAATTGAAACCTGGTAATCCAACGAAGCATGTCTCCATTTCAGCGGTGCAAATTCATGAAGTGCTGGAAGCGGTGGAGAAAAACGTTCGCTGCTCCCTTCACGAAGAGCGGCCGCAGAAAACTCTTGAAGTACTTCACTCCGTTGTTTGCATCCTTCAGGCGGTCCCTGTCGAGAAGCCTTTTGTGGATAGCTGCTTCACCTTCTAGCCGATTTCTCAAAGCTGGTCCACGCTTTTCATTGTCTAGCTCAGTAATATCATTCCAGTCTTCAATCGCATCTTCGTAGGCGAACCAACTGCTTCGACCATCATAAGATGGCGGTACTTTGGTTTTCACCTGCTGGAAAGCTGAGAGACGGTGTAGTTCCTTGAGATGACGATGATTAGTCGCGTAAGATTCATTTCCTTGAAGGAGGTAGTCATCATCTCCTTCACCATGCTCAAACATAGTCGCACAGTGGCTAGCCATTGCGCTGTTCTTGGATCGAGCCCCGGGAGAAAACTCTTCCGGCTGTCTTCACCTGAGTGTAGTGTGCCGGAGAAACTCCTGTCACCTTCACCTGTGTGAAGCACACCGGGTATTCCGGTTGCCTCCACCTGAATGGAGCGTACCAACGGGTACCTCCACAGGTGTGAAGCTTCCCGTTTCCCGGGAGCTCCGCTACCTCGTTGAGATGTAACCTGGACGTGTATCCCCTCGCTAGGCGTACAGGAACACAGGCACTCAGGTCTCTTTTGCTACAGGCGCACAGCTGTAGTCCACTGCACTAGAACCTTGAGCAACAGGCATGGATACATGCAAGTGATACGTGAAACAGACAGGCACCTGGATGTGTAACATTCAGTGTTTCACCCCCTCCCCCTTAGTAAACAATAACGCTGTCTACAATGCTTGCGCCGCTTCGACCGCCTGTCGACCGCTTATATGTGTGTGTATATATATATACACATATATTTTAAAAAGAATATATATATATATATATATATCTATATATATATATATATCTATATATATATATATATCTATATATATCTATATATATCTATATATATCTATATATATATATATATGGCACCATATAGCTACCCCCCCCCCCCCCTCAAGGATGCACCTTTTTCGTGTGTTTGAGAGCCGGATGCGAAATAATTGATATTCTATAACGTATTCCCTTCTCTTTACAAGTCCTTCACTAAATACGCTTCGACTGCATCAAAGATTTCGCAAATCCTACATTCTGCATTTCCTTCATACACACCCTGAGTTTTTCCAAGCGACATAATTTCGCGTACGGCTTCTTCTCGTTGCAAAAGAACGCAAGCTTGCATGCATGTTCTGTGTGTGTATAGGTTTTTGCATGCAGCAATATGGGCTCTGAAGGTAACACGCAACAGGAGAGCAAAGATGTATCATCCCATATAACATAGTCTCACGACAAGTATAGATATGAAAGAGGACCCTATTTCTACACATGCCATATATAAGACGCATCGAGATTATAGATAATGTCCGTGAACACGAAATCCAGCGAACCTTTCAGGGTTCGATACCTTGTAGTTCACCAATAAAGCACCCTGTAGATTACATTTTGGAATACTTTGCAAAATTCCACTCTCATAACCTTCATATCTTGTAGAAATCCATCTGAATATCCTGTCGCATACCGTATACAAGACCACCTATATATGATACACCCCGCACGCATTATATTACATATACCCTATAGGACACTCTATACAAGACACTATATAGAATATCTTATGGGATGTCCTGTAGAATACTTTCTCTATGTATCTTGAAACCTTTCATATGGAATGCATTGATATAGAATACCCTCATGCGTTATTCAATACCCTAGCGCCTCTAGAATACCTTATCATATACTTTCAGTCATAGTCCGTATATCTTTTGAATATCCAGAGTACCTTACAGAATACGACATAGAGTACCCTACAGAATACTTTATGGAACACATAGTACCCTATATATGGTGCCGCGTCGCTGCGTCGCAGGCCCCCCCCCCATGGTATGCCCCCCCCCCCGGAAGCCAGGTGTCTCGTCCAATCAAACAGTCACACGTCATCCGCGTAACTCCCCCCCCAAGCCAGGCCTCGCCTCTCGCCTTGGCAATCGGGGGTGGGTGCGGGAGGGATAACCCACAATAGTGGAACCACAAGACGGCGAACCACAGGGGCGGGGTGGGGAAGGATAATCAACACAGGGAACCACCGGGCCCCTTCCCTTCCCTCTCTTCGAGCACAAATGAGAATGTTGTGCGCAATGATGTTGATGTGCTAGTCCCAGTGTGGCTATTGGTGGTACCTTTGCTCTTATGTTGCTCTGGGCTTCGGCACCGCATGTTCTTCGCTTTATCTAGTCGAAAACCGTGCTTGGCTTGTGATGTTCTTGCGAAAACCATATCGACCGTTGTCATTTCAAGCCATTTCGGTTGGGTTCGCTACAAGTAAGCTTGAGCACGTATTTGAATGGTTTTCATTCGGGACTTTTGAGCAAGGGACCTGATGAGAGTGCGGATGGGGATCATGAGCACCATCTTCGTCATTATCATCACCATCATACTCATCACTATCATTGGCTTTGGATCTCAGGGCAGGTCGGAGTTCAATAGAACTGTATCACATCCTACGGTCCAAACCCTTAGCAACCGGACGCATAGCCATGGACGGGGGCGCAGCCGACCGCAACCACAGGGGGGAGGGGCAGGGGGGAACCCACACCACAGGGAACCACAGGGGGGAAGGGGGGGATACCATGGGGTGGGGGGGGGGAGGGGGGGCCTAGCAGCGCTGCACCATATATGTCGTGCGCCTCATGGAAGACCGTCTGGAATACTCTATAGAAGACCTTACAGAATGCCCATATGGCCCTATACATGACAGTCCTTGTATACAGTATATATACCCTGAACATATAACACTTAGCGGCTCAAAACCAAACTTTTCAACTCTTGCCCCTAATAAGGTAATCTTATTGCGAAAAATTAAACTTTTTACACCCCCATATAGGTATTTGGGAAGTAAGAATACCTATAGATAACCTTTCAACGAGCCCAAGATCTGAGAGCCCCTCATAAAGAAGCAGCCTACTGGGTAAGGGATTTCTGGGAGTGATCCAGGAGTCGAAGAGAATAACCTAAAGAATACCACAAACTTCAAAAGAATTTCGTGCAGGTGACCCTAGGTAATACGTTATAGAATGCCCCCTATATACCTCATATATACCTTATTGAGTACCCTATAGCCGTATAGCCTATACATTAGGGTAAAGAATACGTTCTATAAGATAATCTTTACGTTCATGTTGATGCCTTGTACAACCCCTTATACAATGCGTTATGGAGTACCCGATAGAGAGCCCAAAACAACGTTACATACTAGGCCTTTTATAGGCCTTGTAGAATATCATCTGCAATCCCCTACAGACTAGCTTACAGAATATACACAATGTCTATGATACCCTTTGAGTACCCCATAGGAAGTCCTAAAGATAACCCTATGGAATATTTTATAACATACCCGTAAAATACACCATAGAATGCCTTGTAGAATACTTTATAGATAACGGGTTAATGGGAGGAAAATCAGGAGCAGAATGCTCTGCGCTATACCTGCTATGTGCCCAATGAAGAAATCAAAAGCAAGAGCATATAGAACACCTTACACGATAATCCTGCTTTACATCTTAAAGAATTTCATATAGATACCCATAGATTATAGAAACCTTTTATACCTTTATGAATCTTGTTGAATACCCGTTGGTGATTTCGCCAATATTTACAGACCAAGAATGAACGCTCAGCTTGATTAAGATGTTCTCCACCACTTGCCATCATTTTGAAAAACCGCTCACCAACACGAAGCACTCGAGATCCTGGTAAACATGTTCGGCACATAAAGCACAAGCTTCATGAACAAGTGACATAAGGAAAAAACATTACAACAAAGCTTTAAAGATGCGAACAAGTGCCATCGGGCAGGTAGCCGACAAACAGTTCGTTTTCTGTAGGATCTGTAGGCACGGCTTGGTTCTGAGGTTCTTCACTTTAGAATATGTGCTCCTTTTAGGAAGCATTATGAGCATCAGCATCGAGTAAACAAGTTGAACGCAGACACGACGTGTAAAGTCTCAAACCTCTGCGATCATCTCGTCGGGAAGCGACGACGCGCGCTCAATCACCCCATCTATATGGCCCGATCGAGAATTCAGAACGCAGAATGTGTAAACTGAGCACTTGGCTTCAAACAGCTTCAGACAGTGTGCCCGGAGCCGAACGGAAAAACCTAACTGAAAAAACCTAACTGAAAAAACCTAGAAAACCTAAAACACCTAAACTCGGGAAGTCCTTCAGAGAGATATCCCTGACAAGACTCTCGAGATTTAGGTTTTTTAGGTTTTTTGAGTTAGGTTTTTTCAGTTAGGTTTTGTCAGTTAGGTTTTTCAGTTAGGCCCCCTAAACCCCCAAACCTTGCCCTTGGCGCTTGAAGAACAACTGTGTAACGACGTTGTCGACGGCGCGTACATGAAGCCAACAAACGGTGGATCCATGGGGGGGCACCATATATATATATGTATATATATATATATGTGTATATATATATATGTATATATGCTACCCCCCCTTAAAACCTGCAGAACCCTTGTAATCTGGATGCGAAGCCCCGTGACAATCGATATCAGTATTCACAAAGCTCGGTATGGTAACCCCCCCGGAGACCAACCTCTGCCCTGTAACTGCTCGTGTGGGTCTTTGTGTGTTGCAGATGTAGGCCGAAAACCCCCTCAATATCGATAGATTCCGCTCATGGACATTATCTACAATCTGGGTGCGTCTTATCGGAATTATAAAAAAGCAGGGTCCCGTTTTTAGATCTATACTTATCGTGACACTTTGTTATAGGTGATGAGGTACCTCTGCTCTCCTGCGGTAGACCCCTACAGAACATACATGCAAGTTCGCGTTGTTTTGCAACACGAGAAGCAGTCGTTTACGAATGCATGTCGTGTGTGAAAACTCAGGGTTTATATGGAGGAAATTCAGAATCTAGGATCGAGGAAATCCCTGAACAAATCGAAGCTTGTTGAGTGAGAGGTTTACAAAGAGAACGGAATACCTTATAGAATACATCTATACATACCCTATACACAATCTTCTACAATACCTCGTGGAATAACCAATAGAACACCCTTGAGAATACCTGTTAGGATGCATTGTGCACTTCTAGAACACTATTTGGACTGCCCTGTAAAGATGTACCTTATAGAAGACCACCTATATATGATACACCGGAACCCGCACGCTTTATATTACAAATCCATAGGGCACCCTGTACCATACAGTATATAGAACACCTTATAGGATAACATTTGGAATAACTCTTCTATAAATACCTTATAAACTTTCCTTTGGAATACCTTAACATAGAATACCTTAATGCCTTATTGAATACCCTATAGCCTCTAGAATACCTTATCATGTACTTTCAAAAATCCCCCGTATGTCTACCCTGTAGAATACCTTATACAATAACTTATGGAACCCCTGTAGAATACCACATAGAATGCCTTACGAAATACCTAACGGAATACATAATCCCCTGTATATATCGTACGCCTTATTGAAGACCATCTGGAATACTCTATAGAATACCTTATAGCAACCCGCTACGGTTCTGTATATGATAGCCTCTGTATGCCGTATATAGGCCTTTACATTATGTAATAAATACCCTATATATAAGCCTTCAATGAAAGGATGTATAAAAGGACAATCCTGACGGACGCAAGATTTGAGAACCCCCACATAAAACTGTAGCTTATTGGGTATGGGGTTTTTATGAAGAAATCAGGAATCGAAGAGAATAGCCTATAGAATCCCTATATAGAATGCCCCAAGAAATACGTTACATAATACGCCCTTTATCGGCAGTATAAAAAATGGAGTACCACTTCAACTATCTCATAGAATACCCCCTGTGTCTGATATTCTCTGCATACCCCATAAAAACCCCTAAAGACAATCCTATAGAATACCCTTGGAATGCACCATAGAATGCCTTATAGAATATTTTCTAGATTTACGGATTAGCACGGAAATAATTAGGAGACTAATACGCTGTATAATACCTGCTATATGTCAATTATGTACCTTTTGTTTACCATCTGGAACACCCTATGGAATTGAGTACCCTCCAGCATACGTTGTAGATAAACGATGCATATAGGGAAAATCAGGAAGAGCCCAAGATCTGGAAATTCACCAGTCGAATTGTAGTTCCTTGAATAAGGGATTTTTCTAGGACCTAGGAAGTCCTCAAATGAGTAGATGCTTATTTAGCACGGGATAGTATGGGTTCTATTCAGAGAAAATCATGCACGATCGAAGAATTCATGTTATAGTAAAAAGGCTAACTATGTAAAGAGATGCAGGAGCCCATGATGTGAGTACTCTCTAAATAGTTCGAAGCTTCTTTCCTAAGGGGTTATATAAAGGATTTGAGGGCTCCTATAGTGCATTCAAGCTTCGTTAGCACGAGATGTATAGTTTAGCTGTTAACTATACACGACATATCTTTCGATTAGCCATGTATTGTTTTGCTTGACCTTGATGGTTTCCTAAATTCCCTACTCCCCGCCCCCCTGTCTTGGATAACGGTTAGCATTGTATAGCTTCCTACATTCCCTAATCTCAGGCCCCCATGTCCTGCCTTTAAGGAGTTCCTTGATTCCTGAAATTCACCAAATTCCGTGATCCTTGTCCCCATAAGTTGGGTTTAACGGGTTCACTAGTTCCCGAAATTCCCTCTCAATCATGGGAACACATGAATCCTATCCATGAGGGTCAGAAGTACACATAGGGCTAGGGGCTAGGAAATTTAGAGACTTTAAGGATATAGTGGATTTCTTACATCTGGTACTGGTTTATCAAGGATAGTCATTCCAGAATTCCAGATTGTAGAATCTGAAAAATAACTCCAGATTGCATAATCAGGAATTCTGAAAATCTTTAAGAACTGCAATTCTGGAACTGTTAGCCCTTGCAAATCTGGAATTCTGGAATTATTAGCCGCCACGAATCATGAGGTCAATAATTCCAGAATTCCAGATTTGCGAGAGCTAATAATTCCAGATTTCCAGAATTCCAGATTTATCAGATCTAGAATTATTCCAGATTGGAATATCTGGACCTTTGGAAATCTGGAATTCTGGAAATCTGGAGTTCCGGAAATCTGCAGTTCTGGAAGAGTTAGCCTACGCAAATCTGGAATTCTGGAAGTCTGGAAATCGGGAATTCTGGAAATCTGGAAGAGTTAGCCTCCGCAAATCTGGCATTCTGGAATTATTAGCCCCCGCAAATCTGGAATTCTGGAATTTCGGAAGAGTTAACCTGAGCAAATCTGGAATTGTGGAAATATTTAGTCTTGCCATTGTGGAATGTGGAAAGATAGTTCTGCGGACAAGGCATACCCTTCGGAGTCTGTGGAACAGCGGATTACAGCATCGAAGCATTTCGCGTCGCGGAAGCATACGTACTGCCAGCGATGGAACTCATAATTTCGAGCATCAGAGTATTCCGCGTCGCGAGTCCCCGAACTCCAGACCCTGAGCTGCAGCTTTTTCCGTCGAAGATTGAGCTCGTTGTAATGGACATGAGGGCGTGTTTTTTGGGGGTACCATATATGCATTACATACATATGAATCAATAGACATATATATGTATATATATATATATTTATATCTATATTTATACTTATATTTATTTATGTGTATACACACAAGGAAAGTCATACAAAAAAACAGAAACCGAAGGAAACCTGCCAAAGCCAAAACCAAAAAAACAAAATCGAAGCAATATGTTCTTCTTGACCACACCAATGCTTCTCCGCCGTGGGCGCGCAGTTGGAAAATGCAGTGTGCCCCTGTTGCCACTAGCACTGCCTTCCGCAAGAGCCAGCATTCGAACAAAACATGTTAGCCTCCAGGCAAAAGACAGCACCTGCATGAATTCTAATTTGGATCGCCTTGGTCTTGCTCTGTGGCGGCAGCCATTTATAAGAACGTCCAAGTAGCAAAGATTCAATGTGACTCTCATACATATGGGACACTCCACCCCCGACTCGATGGCTTCGTTGCGTCGTAGATGGTGTTGCTTTCTGCTATGAAATACAATACGGAACTCAAGCTGAGTGTGTTGCGACTTGTATTTGGCAAAATGCTGACCGCCTGTGCATGATAGTTGGTTGTACCCGGCACCACGCGCGCATGGACAAGTTCGCAGCCAGTAGATGGAAGGGCCAAGCATGACGATCAATAATTAAAAATTCAAACACCGGACCGAATACAGTCTGAATGCAGGTGCCTGAATTCCGCCAGACTGGGGCAGTTGAGACGTATCCACCGCCCTTCTCAATCGCTTCAACCAGCTTCCAAAACTCGTTCACGATTCTGCAGTGGAAAAAGTGGAGAGCCTAATCGGCGGAGTTCCTTCACCAAACACCTGCAGCCACAACTCCTCGCTTTCAGACCCTGTGTGCTCGTAGCTTCGTATGCTGTGGCTGTACGCTGTGAACTTGTGGACCTTGCGACGGTGGTATCTCAGTGAAGCAAGGATTCACCGTGGGGCCTTTTATATCAGCTGTGCCAGGCCTCTGCATGAGGCTTGTTTATGGCAGGCGCATTCGTTGGCGCGGGCTCCGGCGCCGGTGCGGGTGAAGGCGCTCTGCCTTGATCTGAACTTGACTGGCCGAGGGGCTGCGACATATGACACTAGAATACTCTAGTACTGAAGCAACTGCGACGATCATAGCTCGAATGTGATCACTGACATGCGAATGTTCGTTGGCACTCGAAGCACAGATGCTATGGTCCTTCCTCAAGGTCATGATCGCACGAGTTGCAATGCAAAGCAATACAAAGGTCAGGGAGTCTGTGCAAAACTATACACTCCCTACACGAATCTGGCTAAACGGCACATGCTCTGACAGCTCGCAAAGAGCTTGGCGGCTTGGCAGGGTGCCGGGCTTGCAGGGAAGTCGTTGTCAAGTTAATAAGAAACTTGCTCGACAGCTCAAACCACCCGAGTCCCAAGCCCCCACCTCTGGCACACTCGCTCGGCCCCAAAATCACTTCGGCATCAGCTTCCGGAACAGACCCGCCGGAACCTTTGCCTGCAAAGGCCATGCGGCTTTTGTCAGATTTGTGTCAGAGCTTCAGGTTGAAGCCTGTACTCCCAGGCCAGGGCTGTTGGTGGGCATTTGAAGGTATGCGAAAGAGTGGAACATGTTTTTTTGGCGAAGATGTAAAAAAATAGTTCGTAGATGTTCGTGGCATGTGTGTATATATACATATATATATATATATATGGCTTAGGTTGGATGGCGTGCGGCGCAGACTATCGCCCAATCATCGAACTCATGCAGTGCTATGACCCGATATTGATACTAATGCGTTTGAAACACTGGAGGAGACAAAGATACTAGTGACAGCAAGGGAAGTAAGGAGCGGTGAGAGAAATCCGGGTGGCTCTTGACGGTAAATGCAGGGGGTGTGCTCGTGCAGATACCGGCAAAGTGACAGGACGAATAAGGCCGAATTTCAGATTCAATGGGGATTTAAATTCGAATTTAAGCCTATGTCCTCTAGGGCTCCGGTGCCTCTCTGGGAGGCTTAGATTCGAATTTAATGCATCCCAGTAGAAAAGGCTTAAGTTCGAATTTAAATCCCTGTGTGTGTTTCTCAGGTGTCGATAGGGATTAAATTTGAGTTTGATCTGTGATGGGTAGAAAGGGTGTTAAATTCGGAATTAAGTCCTCTTGCCAGCGCAAGGCTTCAATTCGAATCTAAGCCGTGTCTGCTTAATGTAGCTTAAATCCGAATTAAAAGCACGTAAGGTCTCGCCGCAGCAAGGCTTAAAATCGAATTTCAATCCCTTGCAGGGGTTTCGTCCTAGCAAGGTATGGGCTGTATGTATGTATGTATGTATAAGGCTCTGGCTCGAGCCGATTGTTCCAGAGTGTGTAAGTAAAACATCTGCCATGCGGTCATGCCGGCCTCTCCTTGTGGCTCTAGTCCTCTTGAGTCCTGTATGCCTGGAGCTGCCACGCACGGCCTGGTGCTCAGACCAGCTTAGCACTGCCTGCGACAGTCCGCCAATTGCCTTACAAGCAGTCTTTGGTGCCCGGCGTGCCTCTTTATCTCAAGTGCAGCGGTTGCAGCCTAGCAACCTAGCCATTGCAGTCGCCTCGCTACCAGGCCCTCCTTCCTCAGACTCCATTGCAGTGGCATGCCGCCCAAGAAGACAGCCCAGGCATCGCCTAAAGCAGGCGGAGGCATCCTACGTTCAGGACGCTTTGCTAAGGCGGCCTCAGCAGACGTGGTTGCCATGGCCAAGTCACCGAGGAGCAGGGCCCGTACTCGCACCCCGGCTCCGACTCCCAGGAGTCGACGAGCACGCCGCGTGGAGGCCGAGGCAGAGGCATCGGAATCCATCAGTGAGTCCTCCTCGTCTTCGGAAGAATCCTGGGGGCCACCGCCTAAGAGAGGATCCATACGACCACCTCGAGGACCACCTCCCCCGACAGCGGTCAACGATCCGCGGGCGGCTACTGCTGCCGCGCCTGCAACGCTTGATGCTTCTGGACATGCTCCCCTGCCTCCCAAGGCTGCAGCTCCGCTGGCTACGACGACTACCAGTTCACCGAGACCGCCGTCCCCATCTGGACCACCGCCGCCTTCGCCGTCAGGAGCCCCTCAGGTGTCGACCGGTTATCCCCAAGACCTCATTCTCACATTGCAGGGTGCTTGGCAGCTCCGGCTCACTCAGGTCACTCCGCTTTCGATATGTACTCCACCCTTGCCGATTGCACCACTGCCAGCGGCGAAGGCTATGGCAGCAGCCACGACTAAGGCCCCACCTCCGGTTGCGACAGGCGCCTTTGGTCTACGGGCTCCGCCTCGACCAGTCCTCCCGGACAGCTCTGCCTTGTCTTCCCTCCTGCCACCGACAGCCTTGGTCCCTCACTGGCTCTACTCCATCCGTGCCGGAGACAGGATCACCGGCTACCACCACGCCGGTCCAGTACTGGAATGCAGTGGTGTCTGGCCTTGCCATGCCATCGGATGCCTGAGGCCCCTTATGCAGTGCCTTCGGCACATGTCTTGCTTCACGTCTCTCTGTTTTTGGAGCACAGCTCTGCCGCGGTAACCAGGGCACCTGAATGGCCAAAACAAGTCCCTCTGCTGGACGTGCATATGCCCGCCATGTCCTTCCTCGCTCAATTTGCCAGCCCAGGTCCTCGCATGTCCTTCCTGCCACTGACGGTGGACATGACAACCTATGGTGGGAGCCATTGTCTAGTCTCTGCGCTGCAGCCTCTGCACAGCTGGCCTTCCCAGGTAATGTCAGTGCTGGCCCGTCGCCACGGCCCTTGCTTCCGGACCGGTCGCAGCAGCCCAGGAACAAACTGCAGGAACATAGGGTGCCAGATGACACGGACCTCTCTCCCTGTGCTCTTCGTCTCCTGCACGGGGACATTGTCGGGGCGCCTTGGTGCGCCTTGCCCTTGTGCAAGCGTCTTTTGTGCGCAGCACTCTCAACCTCGAGGTATCGTAAAAGTGCCAGGTTCAACTCATACCGCAGTCGTGCCCTTACTCAGGCATTGCACTACGAGAGATTCTTGCCTTTTCTCGAGGCTCACGTCCTCTATCTTGAAGCCAGGTGTGAATTGTCGAGCACAGAGCATGCAGAACTTCTTGCTCAGCTCACACACCTCGCCCCTCTGGCGCTGGCAAGCCTGCAGTCCCGTCTTACTGATCTGCATACGCTTGACTAGGCTGGACCCCACCAGCTCTCTGGGCCAGGCCCTCACAGCCTGCACACCCGCTTGTTCACCTCTGTGCCTGCCTATCCGTACCCAGGCTGGAGGAGTCCTCGCCTGCGGGATCGCTCGCCCTGAGCCGTGGCCTCAACTGATGCCGGCCGTTGGGCTTTGCTCTGTCCTTGCGCTGCCTTGGCATGCACAGCTGACCCACACGGTGTGCTTCCCTTGCTGCTGTGCTGGTTCATTCTTGCAGCAGCCCCGAGCACGGCTAGGACCAACTAGGCCTCCATTGCAGATGGGGAAGGCGAATCGGCTTCAACGGGGCAAACAACATCATGGCCGCCGCACCAGGGAGACCAATCGCCCAGGAGATACAGGCAGCGCCGCGTCGGGTGTCGGCTCAAGTGCTAGCTCCTCGATCACTACACCAGGACGTTTCGTCCGCCTCTTCGAGGCCCACCCTCCCTACCTGGCTGGCACCCCGGGGGTCATCTTGCCGGACGACATCCGTGGTACACCATTGAGTCCTGCTCATGCCCCAGTTGAGGGCCAGACCACCTGCAAGGTCATGCTGATCCCGGGCATTGAAGTTCATGTCTGCACTTCTCCGCAGGTGATTCCTACACCTCCGACCTTCTTCTCTGGGATTGTTCAGGAGCGCCTTGCTCGGCTGCATAGATGGATGGTGACGCCACCCCCGCCTTCAAGGTTTGCCCGACCGCCAGTGGCCCTGGCACCGACGCAGATCGACGGCCTGGAGGATACAGCATGTCGAGGCGTCCGCCCCGTCGTCCAGGTCAACTCTGACAGTGACGCTGATGACGGCGACGCCGTGATCCTCATCCCTGGTCCTGGGGGTCAAGGAGAGACAGCAGTGGATTGCACAACCCCTTGCCAGGATCCTGTCCCGCAGCCCGCGGTGACGATGACTTCTCCTGCTTCCTCGCGGCTCTTGGCCAATGAGCTGCTGCAGTCGAGGATGGAAGACTTGAGAAGGCGCTTCGCCGAGTTCGGCCTCCGAGCGAGATGGACCACCAGGAGACGCCAGACACCGAGTCAGACACTGTGGACACTGTGGAGGCACTCGGCACTGGAGATGATCTTCCGCCTCCTTCTCCAGAGCACATCCTGAATGCGGACCCGGCGGCTTCAGACCTTCTGCTGTGCACCTCTGGCACTATCACTCCTCCGAGGATCCAGCCGAGCAGCGAAGCAAACCTGGTGGAAATCACACAGGTGCGGGCCTCCTCGCCAGAGCCGCTGATCACATGCCAACCGCTCCCGGCCGAAGGTCCCTCCACGCTAAAGAGAAGACGCCGCCAGCTTCCTCAGCTAGAAGCAGAGGCACGGGCCCAGGTCGATCACCAAGTTGAGCTCCGGATTGCAGGCCCCAGTCAATCGCTTTTCTCACCGCGAGCCTCTCCACTGACTTCGAAGAATCAGTCACAGATGGGGCGACCAGCGGGGCGACGATCCACCTCCAGCTCCAAGGACGACAGCTCTTCCTATCAATCGGGGACAAGTCACAGTCGCGAGCCTCGACGTTTCACTGACTCGGGAGTGACTGAGCCTGGCACTCCGACAAGCCCGGCATATATGCATGCACCTCCTGCATTCCTCCTGCGGATTCTTGTGCACTCTGCACTTTTGCTGCCCTCACTGCCCAGGTCCTTGGCATACACCCCTGGACAGTGGTCTACCTGCGAGGCTCTCAGTGCAGCCCACAGTCTTTTCTCGTCAGCACAACGCCTTAGGATCCGCGACTGTGAACACAGTGCTCTGCTTTTGATGCTGAGCCGTATCAGTCCTCAGCCAGCTCTAGGTGCCTCCCGCTCAGGGCCATGGGTGCTCGGGCTCATAAGCGGCCGGCAAGTCGCCTCTCTGGCAACTGCGTTCGAGGATCCAGTGCTCCGGCTGCCTCCAAGGCTGCCTCCAGAGCTGCTCCCAAAGCTATCTCCAAGGCTGCCTCCAAGCGTCCGGCCAGTCTTGTTGGTAAACAGGTGGGCGGAGCTCTCAGGTCAGAGCACAAGCCAGCTCGTGCTTCGCGACCGTCGTACTCCCCAACTACACCGTCCTGGTGGGCAAGTGATCCCGAAGAGACGCGAGCCTCAGACTCGGACAAGATCGACAGTGACATGGCAGCTCGGGGCGTCCCGCCGCCACCGGTCCAGCCTCTCTGTGCTACGGACCCGCCTCGCGGTCCACCTCCGCCACAGCCTGTTCGCGACGATGCTGACGCCAGCGCCGCTTTTGGCAGCACCAGCCCTAATGCTGTCCCTACAGTGGTCCTCAATCGAGCCCAACATCGAGTGCTGGCTCAAACGCCACTGTCACACATTATGCGCCACGCGGCCGCCAGTATGTACCCCTCTTCTGCGCATAGCTGAGTGTTGGGCTCCGCTACCAGTCATAGCTGACATTTTTGATTGTGGCTGCTTGACTCCGGGGCGTATGAGGACAGCCGCTGCCCGGAGGATCAGTGATCGTCTCTTTATCTGGCCGATGCAAAAACAGCCGCTAAATCTGCCTGACCAATGCCTGCATTGCCCAGCTAACGCGGGAACATCTTGGCCTCTTTCACCATGGATTGCACGGCGTTGCGCTCAGGTGATTACTGTGCCGCCCTCTATAGGCCGGCCACTGCCCCAACCGTCGCGGGCTCCTGCTCTGTATCAGAGACCTGTTCGCGCCAGGCTCCCGTCCGGCAGAGTTCGTCGTCGATATCGTCGGCGCACGGGGAAAAGCCACCCCTTGCTCCGGCTTGGTGCTAGGCAACTGCTTCTGCTCTGGCATCAGGACCACGCGGCCTACTTAGCTGCCTGCCTGCTGCGATGTCGCACTTCAGCTTGGAGGACGAGCAGTCTAGTTCTAAGCCTTCTCTTGCGTACCCGCATTGCAGCCCGGCTCCAGCCTCTGCCTCCCTCGCAGGAGGTAGAACATTTTGGCCCATGGAAATTGCTTACACACACACACACATACCTTTAGCAGATTTCGAGCCCACTTCGGTCCCTGCACTTGCAAGTTTGTACACATAGCCTCTCAGAGCCGAGGGTTAGACGTCCCCCGCCACGTCTTGAACCTGCCACCCTGATCCTTGCTGGACCTGATGCACATGTACCTACCGAAGCTCCAGCCTCTGATCACTGTGTGGGTGCAGGGAAGCCAGGGAATTTTGCAAGTGGTGCAGTCCTGCGGGACCGCCACCCTCGTACACAATCAGTCGTCATCAGGTCCCGCTCCTCATGGCCCGCCTCACGCCTGCTCCTCCTTGGAGTGGGCAGCCTTCTCCAGGCTCCCAGCAATGCGCACGTCACGGGCATTAAACGTGCATATAAAACCGGGCAGTCAGAAGGGCACAAGCGAGCCCCTTGCAGGGAACCTTCTATCGTGGGCCTGCCCTCTCGCCGCAGCCTCGGCCAACCCATCGTCCCAAGCTACATGCCGCCGCTCCAGCCTCGGCGACCAGGCTCCTCCATGTCTCTTACAATGCCGGCGGGCTAACGGGAGAATCCTACCAGGAGCTGATGCAGTGGCTGGCCCAGCTGCCTCCAGAGCAGTGTCCTATGATAGTGCACATCCAGGAAACCCATTGGGCGCATGATCAGGAATACAGCACACCAGGCTGGCACATCATATCGTCGGCCTGCTCGTCCCCTAAGGCAGGGGGCCTCCTGACCCTAGTCAATGACACGCTCTGTTCAGCTACCCAGATCTCCTCCTCCTCCCGCGTTGCAGGCAGAGTGCTGCACGTACGCATCGATCTGGGAGACCGCACGGTGGATGCAATTAACACCTACCAAAAGGTATACCATTCTGGCAGTTCGCGCCTTGAGAAAGGCCAGACCCAAACCGCGGCCGAACAGCGCATGGGCGTCTGGACGTCACTACGTGGCCTCCTGAAGGAGATACCCAATAGACCCGGTTAGGCAGAAAGTTGCCTAATCCCGAAATCGTAGGATTCAGCTGAATCGGTCGCTTTCGGCAACACGTTTCGGCAGATCCTTCGGCAAAATCCTTAGGTTTGGGCAGCCCAAAATGAAGCGAATCTTCGGCAGATCCATCGTTGTCGAATTCGACCCATCCTGCCGAATTCGGCAAACCATGGTTTGCCGAATCCGGCAGAATCTGCCGGATTCGGCAACCCGGCCCCGGCCAAACTTCAATCAAACTTCCTCGCCCAGGCCGCCAAAACTTCCACCAAACTTCCTCTCCCAGGCCCCCCAAACTTCCACCAAACTTCCTCTCCCAGGCCCCCAAACTTCCACCAAACTTCCTCTCCCAACCCTAAACCCTAAACCCTAAACCCCTAAACCCTAAACCCTGAACCCAAAACAGAAAAGCCTGTAAATACCAGCAAGAAAGAACTTCGCCCTTGAATCTGTGCCATGTGTGCAAGATTTCCCAGCTTTTCGTGCTCCAAATCGCCAACACGAAACTTCCACCAAACTTCCTCGGTTCAGGCCTTCAAACTTCCACCAAACTTCCTCGGTTCAGGCCTTCAAACTTCCACCAAACTTCCTCTCCCAACCCTAAACCCTAAACCCTAAACCCTAAACCCCTAAACCCTGAACCCAAAACAGAAAAGCCTGTAAATACCAGCAAGAAAGAACTTCGCCCTTGAATCTGTGCCATGTGTGCAAGATTTCCCAGCTTGTCGTGCTCCAAATCGCCAACACGAAACTTCCACCAAACTTCCTCGGTTCAGGCCTTCAAACTTCCACCAAACTTCCTCGGTTCAGGCCTTCAAACTTCCACCAAACTTCCTCTCAAACCCTTTGTAGCCGCCCCAAACTTCCACCAAACTTCGGGCGAAGTTTGGGCGAAACTTCCTCGAAACTTCCTCTGGTCGCGTGTCGAGGGATCGGACGCAGTTTTGTCGTATTCGGCAGATTTTGCCGTATTCGGCAACTACTTTCGGTTAACAACTTGTCGATTCGACAACACAGGTTTGCCGAATTCGGCAACTTGTTGTTTTAACGATTCGACAGGAATCTGCCGAAGTCTAACAAGTTACCGTTTCGGCAGAAATCTGTCTAACCGGGTCTATTGGGTACCAACACGTCACCACCTAATCTTATCTGGGGATTTTAACTCACCTGCTCCGCTCATCTCAGATCTGGTGGGAAGTAAGGCTCGGGCGCATCGTACACCGGCAGTTCCCGACTTGGCTATCTTTGAGGCACTGCTTGCGGAGTTTCAGTTGCTTCACCTTAATAGCTGGACCCGACGAGCCGGCCCCACCTTTCTTTCCCCTTAGGGAGTATCCCAAATTGGCCACGTCTTTGTGCGCAAGGCGGCAGCTGATATGCCGGCCCGAGGGGGTGGTCCTTGTGCATGACTGGCCCCTGGCAGCCTGGCGTCAGGGAGGCAGACATCGACCTGTGCGGGTCTCACTCCCCATCCGACCTTACCGTGCTCTCGGTAAGAGCCAGCCCAAACGGGCCCTCCTTGATCTCCAAGGTCTGCGCAACGCCTGTCACGATTCCAGTCACCCAGGCATCAGGCAGCTTCGTGCCTCTGTTGAAGCGCTCCTTTCTGACTCCCCTGAGGCCACGGTTGAGGAGGTTAATTCTTATGTGCTCCAGCAGGCAACGGTGGTGTTCCCAGCCGTTCGCAATCAGGGACGCATTGTCCCCTGGCAATCACCTACTGTTGAAGTCAGCGTTAAAGGTATGTGGCAAGCCTCTCGCTACTGGCGGCATGGACCGGCGACAGGACGTAGAAACGTCTTTGCTCTCTGGCGTGCCTACTCAGCCTTCCGCCGCGCACATAAGCAATTCCGCCAGAGGACTCGGGAAGCTAAAAGGGCCTGGTTCTATGATCAAGTTCTTGGAATGGAGCGTGCATCTGCTGCCGGGGACGTCAGAGCGCTCTTTCGGGTCCCCTACTCAACAGGTGGACTGCCTCAAGACCTTCTTTCAGGATCTGTATGCACCGGAGGACGAACAAGGGAGGCAGTGCCACCACTTCAGGCCCCTACCATCTCCTCCTCTGAGGCCCATCACCGACTCATACGGCTCCCGGTGCACAAAGCTACCCCCGCGCATCAGGCCCCCACGGCGGCGATTGTTGCCTGTGCGGATCTTCTTGCACCCTGGCTCAGTGACAAGGTGGGGTCCCTTTCCTCCTTCCCGGCTGTTTGGTCGGATTGCTGGCTGGCATTAATGCCCAAGGTCAGCCACCCAGTACTACCACGACAATTGCGACCTATCGGTCTCACGGAAAGTACGAGCCGTGTACTGGCCGGACACCTACAAGATGCTCTCAAGCCCTACCTTCAGGCCTTTGTTGGCCCCTGGCCCCAGCTTGCGTAAATGGCAGGACGCAGTACAGGGGAGGCGCTGCATCGTGTCTTCAGCCATTGTCACGAAGTGTCCGCGGCCAATCTAAAGCCTGCCTACAATATCCACCGTGCCAGAGCAGCGCAAGCTCAGGCTGTGTCATCCTCGTCCCATCCATCCGCCTCCAAGCGGAAGTGGACGGGAGGGGTCCAGGCTTCACTGGACCTTTCTCAAGCGTTTGACCGGCTTAGCTGGAGTCTTATACACGAAGCATTGCTAGAAGCACAGGTTCCAATTGAGCTGAGAGTACAACTACTTGAGTTCTACAGAGGTCTGGGCTATCACCTGACCTTTGGGTCTGAGCAGGCCACGGTCCAAGCCCTGAGAGGAGTCAAACAAGGTTGCAAAGTGGCTCCACTATTGTGGAGTCTGGCTACAGGTCTGCTCATGCGACGATTGGCCCGTGCGACTTCGGCCGAGTGGGTCCGCCGTGCACTCACGGCTTTCGCCGATGACTTTCATATTGGGCAGGTCGTCTACTCCAACCGCGACTTGCTTTTGTCCATTGAAAGGCTGGGACATGTTTTGCAGCTGCTCATCGACGCTCGCATGAAAGTCAACATAGACAAATCCGTGATACTCCTCTCTGTCAATCACTCCTACGCCAGACGCTGGCGGCGCAGGGAAATCCTCTCTGATAAGGAGGGCCCGAGACTGCGGATCTCGACACCTACGGCAGGCACCTTCAAGCTGCCCATCGTGGCCACACACAAATATCTGGGAGCTATTATATCCTACCAGGAAGACTGTACGCAGCTTACGGTGGCGTATCGGCTGCGCCAAACTTGGGCGACCTGGACCCGACTTCGACCAGCTCTCACCTCAGCCTCCGCACCAGCTCTCCCCTTGAGACTCCGTCTTTGGCAGGCATGTGTTCCTCCCACCGCTCTCTACGCGCTAGATAGCCTTCCGCTGCAGCAGCAACACCTAGTAACTAGTACAGATCCAGAGAGCCTTAACGAAACAGTTACGTGCTGTCGCAAAATCCCAGGCGCATCTGACAGGCGAATCAACGGTCGCTTTGCACACTCGCCTCCGGGTTCCCTTTGTGTTGGATATGTTGCGTCAGGCCTATCCCCCCTGAGGAAGTTCACCTTCTCAGCCGATCATGGCAAACTTGCATCGACGATGCCCTAGCGAAGCTTGATTCACAACCTCAGGCGGTCTTGGAGGCTCCCGCTGCTGACTTGGCATACCCTGGCATGCAGGATCGACCCTCCACCACATCTGCTGAGGACTCGGGTCTGCACGTTGAAGGATGGCCCTGTCCACACTGCTCTTATCAGGCGCCCTCGCATAGACTTCTTCGTGTGCATCTCTCCAGAACCCATGCTAGCAAGGCGAAGGATCGGGAATGCCCAGGTCGGTTCAATCGCGCCCTTCACTCTGTGGGCGGAATGCCGACATGTCGACTGTGCGGGCATCGCTTCTCTCGCTGGAGCGGACTTCGTTGCCACATTGATAAGGGACACTGTAGATGCCTATCATTCTCAGTCTCGCCTGCGCCTGAACCCTCGAGTGCTGTTCATACGGTCCCTGCGGCTGATCCATTGTTGCCGCATGCTACCGTTAGCACTGGGACTGCGCATACGGAGGCCAGACCAACTTCGGCCCTTACGTCTCCGCCTGGCCTGGAGCAACTCCTTGTGGAGCCACGTCTCGCTGAGCAACTCAGCCCGGCACTGGATCAGCCTCCCGCTCCCCCAGGGGCACCCGCAGATGCTCACACCACTGAGGCAGCCGAAGACACGTCATCAAATTAGCCTCTGCCCACCTCCCAATCGCTGGCCTACACCACAGCTTTTCAGACTCAGCTGAGAAGTCACGGATGGCAAGCGCTGCTCTCGAGGCCAGACCTCCGAAGCTCATTGAAGCACCACTGCCCGCTGTGCTCTCAGTGGGCTGCCTCACCCTCGGGCCTTAAAGTGCATCTGCAGCAGTCGCACCCGGAATGGAAAGCTCTACGCGCGACCGCTCAGGCGAAGGCCCAAGTTCTTCGACGTAGCCTGTGTAAGCCATGTCTCTACTGTCAGGAATCACGCATCGATCTTCAGCATCACTGGAAACAGTGCTACATGATCACTCTACTTAGCTTTTTAGAGTGTTGGCTGGACGACACCAACCCTGCTGTAGCCTCCGCACCCTTGGAACATCAGAGTAATCCGCTCCCTCGCGTCCATGTCCGTGGAGGATCAACGCGAGTTGGGCCTCTTCCAGAACTTCATGACACCGCCGGCAGGAATGGACATGGCTCAGCCCAAGCGCCGCCGGGGGGAGGAACCGGATGCACAACCAGCCCTATTCCTGAGCCACTCTTCCGGCTCTCAAGCCTCGGCGTCAACTCTGGCGTTCACCACCACGAGCTCGGAACCCAAGGGGAAAGGGAAGGGCAAACAGCCCAAGGGCAAAGGCCGAGGCAAGGGGGGCAAATCCCGCCCAGCTGCGCAGCAGTCGTGGAACGATCAATGGAGCCCGGATCAGTCTTGGTCGAGTGGCCACTCGTGGACTTCCTCCGCCGACCTGACCGGTCAAATGGCCCGTCTCCTTCTACGCCACGAGCAGCAGCTGCAGAGCATCCAACAGGACTGCAAGCTGCATCTCTACCTTCGCAGTGGGAAGGAATCCTTTCTCCCCAATCTATGCGAAATCGCCAAGGAATGGAGTCGCCTTCGTCGAGACAAACCGGGGAACATCAACAGTCCGCTGCGCACCCTTCTCCTTCGTGCCACCCTACAGGAGATGGAGACCCGCATCAAGCTCACGCTCAGCAAGGAGAAGCAGACGGCCATCGACATGCAGTGGTACAAGGAGGAGGAGGGCTGGACCTACATGCAGTGGAATGCGCAGAAGGGGCAACTCGAGCTCCAAACCACACCAAGCCCTCTTGCCACAGAGACCCTCCTCGAGCTTCTCCGGGAGCTTCGCACCCTTGTTTAATCCCGATTCTGTGAAGAAATTCGCGTCGCTTCGCGGACTTCCACAGGAACCCCAAGGATACACTTTCAGTTGGAACTGGGCTTTCGGCCACAGGGGGGCCGCATGTGGGAAATCTTTCAGATGTTGCTCAATCAGAGTTGTCTTCACCCTCTCGGTGCCCGCCTACGGAAGGACCGTCCCGGATTGTCAGGCCTTGCGGCCCAAATCCAACAGGCGATAGGGGGATGGTGAAGCCGACCACTCCAGTGGCCTCCGCCTCAGCTTCTTCTGGCATACGCCGCTTCCTTAAAGCATCCAGCGACCTGCCATTGAGTACTGCTGGTCCCTCCTCCTCTTCCGGGTCTTCTTCCTTTCTGCCCTCTGCACTTCCATCGCATTTTCTGCCTTTGCTTCAAGCAGCCCTTCATAATGCTGATGGTACCGCATGCTACATGAACACAGCTTTGATGGCCCTGCTGTGGGCCCTCGGAAGCCATGATCCTACTAGATCTGGTTCATTGTGCAGCCTGTACCAGTGCTTGGTTGCGAGGCCGGACCTTCGATTGATGCGCAACATGTGTTGGACTATGCTGCTGGGGAACTGGGAGAGGCCCGATCAACAGCACGACATGCACGAATTCTTGCTCCACCTCATGCCGCGAGCCAGGTTAGAGGCATTCAGCGGTCTGTGGCAGACTCGAAGACTGGAAGACACAGGCATTGTCATTTGCGCATCCTCCAGTGCATTACTTCCTGTTACCGTTGACCTGCCCTCAGAGGCGCGGGGACTTCAGCATTGCGTCCAAGAGTGGTTTGCCCGGCATTATCGCACCGCTTTTGAAGGCACCATGCCTCGTATCCTCTGCCTCCACTTATCGCGCTACAGGCGTGATGCGAGGGGCATTCTCAGCAAGGACGATCAGGCGCTACCGGACTGGTCTGAAGTGCTTCGCATTCCGCAATTCGCGACCACTCACGACCTTCAGAAACATTGGCGGCCTTATCAGGTGTGTGCCATGGCTCTCCACTATGGTCCTACCTTGCATCAGGGGCACTACCGATGCCTGACGCGATGGGGTCAAAATCCAGTGCGAGTCTGGCTGCATGATGACAATCGTGCTGCAGCGCCCCTCTCTCTTTCAGACTCCGTGGAGCTCAGTCGCAAAGCCTATATTGTTTGGGCTGTGCGAATGGACTGAGGCCAGATCCACCTACAATTGCGAACCCTGCATCGCACTATGACGACGTAGTTGTACATCGCACACGTACCGTCATTCGTGGCTGCGTGTGACTTGAGGGGGCACCAAACGGTGCGCATCCACAGAGGTGCCGAAGCCATATTTGGCTTTGCCTTGCTAAGCTAGGCGACGACTCGCTCGCTGCGTCCTGAAGAAGATGTATGTATGTATGTATGTATGCATGTTTCTGTGTAAATAATGTACATATATATGTATCTATATCTATGTATGTATGTATGTATGATGCATGTATGTATGTATGTATGCCCACAAACGTTGGGACCATTAAAGCCTTACACACTTACTTCTTGAATCCGAGACACTTAGACCCTTAAACTCTTTCACTTTGACAGGCTTAGCACCCTTAAACTGTTTCACTTTGAGAGGCTTAGCCACTTAGACGCGAGCCTTTGACCCTCAAATCTTGAAGCCTAAACCCTTAAACTCAGCCCACTACACGCTTGGACCCACACACCCTTAGACCCTTCGACTCCCAGACTCCCAGACCCTGGAACTAGCCCCGCGGAGTGGGCTGGACCCCTGGAACCCTTTGCCGCTGGATTAAATTCGAATTTAAGCCTTGGGCGAGAAAAAGGCTTAAATTCGAATTTAATTCCTTCCCGTGCCGCCGGTTTGTGGCTGCTGCTTGGTTAGGAGGTTTAAATTCGAATTTAAGCCATATGGATGCTATGGCCTCGCCCTACCCGGGAGGGGAATTAAATTCGAATTTAATTCCTTCCCGTGCCGCCGGTTTGTGGCCGCTGCTTGGTTAGGAGGTTTAAATTCGAATTTAAGCCATATGGATGCTATGGCCTCGCCCTACCCGGGAGGGGAATTAAATTCGAATTTAATTCCTTCCCGTGCCGCCGGTTTGTGGCCGCTGCTTGGTTAGGAGGTTTAAATTCGAATTTAAGCCATATGGATGCTATGGCCTCGCCCTACCCGGGAGGGGAATTAAATTCGAATTTAATTCCTTCCCGTGCCGCCGGTTAGTGGCCGCTGCTTGGTTAGGAGGTTTAAATTCGAATTTAAGCCATATGGATGCTATGGCCTCGCCCTACCCGGGAGGGGAATTAAATTCGAATTTAATTCCTTCCCGTGCCGCCGGTTTGTGGCCGCTGCTTGGTTAGGAGGTTTAAATTCGAATTTAAGCCATATGGATGCTATGGCCTCGCCCTACCCGGGAGGGGAATTAAATTCGAATTTAATTCCTTCCCGTGCCGCCGGTTTGTGGCCGCTGCTTGGTTAGGAGGTTTAAATTCGAATTTAAGCCATATGGATGCTATGGCCTCGCCCTACCCGGGAGGGGAATTAAATTCGAATTTAATTCCTTCCCGTGCCGCCGGTTTGTGGCCGCTGCTTGGTTAGGAGGTTTAAATTCGAATTTAAGCCCCTCCCCGGATGGTTAATTAATTCCGCCTCACCCTACCCGGGAGGGGAATTAAATTCGAATTTAATTCCTTCCCGTGCCGCCGGTTAGTGGCCGCTGCTTGGTTAGGAGGTTTAAATTCGAATTTAAGCCATATGGATGCTATGGCCTCGCCCTACCCGGGAGGGGAATTAAATTCGAATTTAATTCCTTCCCGTGCCGCCGGTTTGTGGCCGCTGCTTGGTTAGGAGGTTTAAATTCGAATTTAAGCCATATGGATGCTATGGCCTCGCCCTACCCGGGAGGGGAATTAAATTCGAATTTAATTCCTTCCCGTGCCGCCGGTTAGTGGCCGCTGCTTGGTTAGGAGGTTTAAATTCGAATTTAAGCCATATGGATGCTATGGCCTCGCCCTACCCGGGAGGGGAATTAAATTCGAATTTAATTCCTTCCCGTGCCGCCGGTTAGTGGCCGCTGCTTGGTTAGGAGGTTTAAATTCGAATTTAAGCCATATGGATGCTATGGCCTCGCCCTACCCGGGAGGGGAATTAAATTCGAATTTAATCCTTTTCTAAATTCGAAATCCGGCCTCATCCGTGACAGGACTGGTGCAAGTGGAAATCACGCCAGGATTGTGCCGCTGCTCATGATGACCGTCATGATGACGATCTTGGCGATGACCATGAAGAGAGCCATGGTGGTGATGATAGGGATGGTGATATAAGAACTCTGAGAAGTGTTCATGACAATGCACAAGTGGGCATGGCGAGAATCATCAGAATAATAATGGTCATGCTCAGGCACCATGGCTTGAAACATCAGGGTCCCCAGAACCACGGCCATCATGATGATTATCATCATCGATGCCACCACCACCAACAGCAACATCATCATCATCATCATCACCGAAGTTGTCATTTCGACGACCATGAAAACATGGCGATCATGATCATGATGATGAGGATGGTTCTCACTACCATTTTTATAATCCTTATCGTGGCCCTCGTTTTCGACATGAGTTTCACCTCAGTCGTTAGAAAACTAATCATCATCAGCGCTGTCGTCCTCAGCGGTTCGTCATTTCAAAATCACGATGTCTGACCTATGTAGATATGGGAACATGGCCCAACACGACCCTAGCAAGCGCGTGAACTTTAATGGCTGCGCAGAAGCTACAATTTTCATACGCTCACATTCTGGTCGGGAAAATCAGAACCATGATATGCTGGAGACACCTGATTGGCAATCCTTCAAGTCAAAGAACCAGTAACAACAGCAAAGCACTGCTTTGTCGTGTTGCCTGGTTTTTGCTTATAGGCGTGGCAAGTGGTACTGCTAAAACGCCGTTGCAGTAGTGTTGGAGCAAGAAACATGCACAGTGATAACACGGACGACAAGCAGAATCGACAAACTGCAATACGATGGAACACAAGTGCCGAACATGTTCGCAATACGCTAGCCATGAAAATACCTCTGGAACATACCACATCAACAGCGAGACGAAAGCGAGAAGCTGCTTATATAAGCAGACACACGGAAGAAAACACAACAGCAACTGAGGCAGCAGTAGGAACAACAAGAGCATCGGCAACGACACAACAATGAGAACACCAGTAAGAGCAATAACAAAAGAAAAAGTCATTCGTGGGGCAGGTGTTAGCATCGAACTTCTGTCATCCTTCGAAGTACAGAACCATAGCGACCCAGCCTGCCGACCCTATGACCGGCCGAATCCCGCCGTGCGCCTTTGTCGCATGCGGCATCTTCAGCTGCTGGCTTATCGTCTTCAGCCTGCCAACCCAGAAACCACGAAGATCAATGAAGTTGAATCTCAATGGCTCCGGAGGCCTCCAATGCACGGCTCTGCTCCGGACCGTTACTTCTGGTTCAAAGGCCAGAACGTGTAGCTTGTGTGTGTGTGGCATACAGACTTAACGTTCATGTATGTATTTCCTTCCGTCACACTTTCCAAAGCACGTCTCGGAAACCCAGCCGCACATGTCGACGCTCGCATGAATCAACGCAGCAGGACTCTCAGAGCTTGCACGATCTAATTACCACTCTCTCTCGTTACTGCATTAAGTGCTTCAGTTCGTTTGCCCCATGTGCCAATACTTACAGTTTCTTGGCGAGCAAGCGTTGCAACAAGTAGCAAGTGTTGAGATCGCCCCGGGATGTTGTATTCTGCGCTCGGACCTCAAGGTTGCGGTCCTTCGTCTCTGCGACAGGCTCAGGCAAGGACCTCAACATATATTATTGAGTGGAATTTTAGCAGCAAGACCCATACACAAAGTCTGGTATCTCCAATCGCATGTAGCCCGACGAACCTCATCCATGCAGCATCTTGGCACCGCAAGCTGCGCCAAACAAATCGGCGATGGGTAACTCGTGGAGCTGGCATAGCCGATGACCAAGAAGCAGCATAAAGTCATGTGCCCCCGAGCACAAAGGGTTAATTTGACATGCCGGGTCCGAAACCCGACAACACCATAGGTGAAGCTTCACTACACGAATTACATGCTTCGTTTCAACGTCCATTACCCAACATGCGGCAGACGACATACCAGCGGCTCCCAGACTGCTGCATGTGGAGCCCCAGAAATCTAATTTAATCATCAATGCCTGCCATTGCTGCGACTGAAGTCGCGTTTTCGTGCTCTAACCGGAAGAAAAGACGACAGGATCTTCTTGGGGTTTGCTATGCCTGAAAAACCTTCCACGAGTTGTTTGCAATGTTTGCAGCGTCCTGAACGTCTACAAGAGAACAAAGTGGGTCTGCAGTCTGCATCTTCATTTTCGGAATCCTTGGAACAAACACTACACTACCTGACATTTAGCTAGGGTCCAATCTTCACGTCCGCAAGCCAGAAGACACAGGTTGCTCTCAGGAACTGCGTAAGCTTCAAACCCCAGAAACATCCAGAAACTCTTGAAGAAGCCTTGATTTTCAATTCCTGAGAGCCCTGCCCAAACCCTAAACTTCAATCCCCGCATGAATCCAATCCTTGAAGGCCCAACCCAAATTACACCGCCGACTTAAGCATCGATTGGCCTGATTTCCCCACGCAACGGAAGAGCCGGTTGTGGGGCCCGGGCTTCTCCTCACCAGTCTCCTCCTGAAGGGTGAGCGGCTTCTCCGCCGTGTCCTCCTTCAGGGCCTGTGCTAGAATCCTCTAGACTCTAGCAACTTTGAAGCATCTGGGGTCTTGGATCTGAAATCGGGGGTCCTCCAATAGTGACCATCAATCAGGCTTCAGCAGGCTTCAAAATTCTGGTGTTCCTTGTCGTTGGTTCTTCTGTGTTGCTTCAGTCTGGCACGTTTGTCAAGGCCAGTCTGAAAGCTTGGATTCTAGTGGATCCGGTCTCAGGAGTTCAGGTTATAGATCTACGGAGTCCTGGACACATGAGGTGACATCTGCATTAGCCCATGTTTCCGAATGATCTCAGACCAACAAAAAACAAAAGCTCAAATCAAGTGATCACAGCCTGAACTGCCATTCTGACATCAGTGAAACGAAGAGCCTCGACAAAATGTCGAAAATGATCCGCTTCGAGAAGTCGGCGAAAATGCATGAAAGTTCTAAAAACAGGGTCACAGCTCGAACTCCCTATGGAAGCAAGCCTGCGCGCCCGCACCCGAGTCGGCGTCCGCTGGTACACTCTCCTGGCCGGGAGCAACAAAAGCCAGACAAGCCAGGCAAGATTTGAGTGAGGAACCAATAAGCCGCCATGTAAGGAAACATTCGGATGTCGGTCGCACCGGTAGGGCTAGACATGAGTCTGGCAGCTATAGTAGTTGCGGAATCCCCACACGGCCTCGGGTCCGGAATTCTGGCAGGGTGTACTTCTGTTGTTTTAGACTTGCTTGGCAGAGGCTTGCAGGTAAAAGTTTCTACTGCACAGGTTGGGGAGATTCTCGTTGCAAATCCTGAAACACCACGAATGCGCTCTACAGCTACCAGTCACATCTTCATGTGCCCGGCCCAGCGCCTCCGCTGTCATATCGGTTCGGCGCAATCGCAGAAAAAAACAAATGCTTCCGGAACTAACTGGGCACACCAAGCTGCAAGCCGCATGCATCCGTGAACTCAATCGCGGTGTAAAAGCGTAGAGATGAAGAGTCAATGCAATCAATGGGAGCAGCCAAAGAATCTAAGAAGTGCTTGGCAGTTAGCAAGAATCACATAGATTCAGCCCTACTTGTATCCCCGAAGCCGCAAACCCTAAACTGCGAAATCCGAAAACGTATATGAAGGCTGTTCCGGCAGTCCCATCTATCTGCCGCATCTTGTACCTGGTGCCTGCAAATTAGGTCAATTTTTGGGAGTAGCCTGGCTTATGTCTCTCACCAAAACGCTTTTGTAACGCAGCTTGGCATTGGGCGCACGGACATTTCTCTTTGCTCGGCTTATCTTCCGTGCAATTGTCGCACACAACGACTTCTGAGTCAGGATCTGGTGGGCTGAAAACGCCAACATCTCCAGCTTTTTCTTGTCGAGCCCAATGGAAAACGAGCTGTATGTCTATGCATATTGCATAGTTGCATGCATGCAGGTATGTATGTATGTGTATCTATCTATATATATATATATGTACATATATATATGTATATATATATGTATATATATATGTATATATATATGTATATATATATGTATATATATATATATATATGTGGTACCTCTCCCCCCCAAGACCCCACGCCTCTGGTATCTTGGCTGCACTTACTGGAGCTTCTTGCCGCTGACTGCATTAAATGTCGCTTTACGGTTATTTCTTTTTGCTGCATACTGTTTACTGCTACTCCGGCTCATGATGCATGGGGCAGTGGAGTGCAGTGGTTGTGGCAGTCATGCGATGATGATAGCAGTGGGTATCTCAGACCGCCGTCAATGTCGGAACAAAGCAAAGTGAACTCGTGTATCACTTCGTTCGTGGATTCGCAGATTCGCAGATTGCCAAATCGCAAAGGCTATACAATCTGCGAATCTGCGAATCTAAGACTCTGATCTGCAAATCTGCGAATCTGCGAATTTGCGAATCTGAAAACCTGCGAATTTGTGCCAACCTGTGAAACATCATGACATCCAGATTTCGTTTCTTTCTCAAGCACAGAGGTTGATACATGTGCGCATAAAGGAATCTGGTAGTGCCAAGGCAGGAAAAATTTGTTGTTCCGGTGTGTGTAAAGACTGTTTGCCTCTTTTCAACATAACTGCAGATAACGGCATCATTCAAAAAGTTAACCTATGTGAAAGCTTCTTGTGGCTTGCTCATGCCTGTGGTTAATCAGATTACATACTTGAAATACTAAGTAAACATCCCATTCTATAGTGTTCTGCTTATATCTTCATTTTCATTCGTCACGTGCCAGACTAGTTGTCTTTTGGCCATTCATCAATCTAACCTATGTATAGGAACCCACTGTCATTGCCAAAATGAAGCCTCTAATCTGCATGCTGGCGTATCTAAATGCATGTCGGTTAAATTTTCTGCTTATATCAAGATAAGGAGCTAGCCATTTCAATCGGTTTAAGCACATATTTAGTCTACTTGCTGCCAAGCCGAGTAATTGTTTTTCACCTTTTGCGCCCTATGCCAGAGGCAAGCAATTGAAAACATATGGGTTGGTGAATGGATGCACTTGTCCCGTGATTGAAACACGACCAGACCATGGTAATGTAGATAATTCGCTAATTTCAGGTGCTTACACAGTGTATGTCACAGTATTATGTATACACAAAAATGTTGATTTGACCAGTCAGCTAATCAACTACTGGCAATAGTTGTTAGTGGTATATCCGTGCTTTCTTAATTTAATTTATGATGGAAGCTATGACAGTAAGCTGAACGAGTTGTTTCGCCCCTGCTTGAACTAACCCATGTAGCACTCCAGCGATTTTGCGAGTATTATCACGGATACATTGAATACTACGAGCCAGGACGAGGAACGGGTGATATCAGTGGCCAACAAGGATTTCTACTACGGATTACTAGTACTCATACCACCACTCAAGCTAAACGAAATGCTCTGAGCGTTGGCATCGATGGTAATATCTGACGCCAATACTCGTAATAATGTCGGAGCAGGTAGTGCTAGGAGCTAGAGGATTACGGGCAGCCTTGGTTTCGACAATGTAGTGCTACGGTGACTTGCAGCCCGCAGGCCACAGACATGTAAAATTTCAGGGTTCGTGGGCTGCAAAACAGGCCGAACCCAAATCCCGCCTAATGTTCGGCATGCCGGGCCCAATACTAATCTCAGTTCTCAGGGGTGACTTCCTACAACGGGAAAGGATTAAGCCGATGTAGGGAAATTAGCTAGTCAATGGTTCTAGAAGACAGCAGGCTTCTCATCCAAATCATGTCGTATTGTGCAATGAGTCAGCTAAACAACAGCTAGGTTCGTTCAAGGGGACCTGGAACCTACACGCAGGGCTTCGGGACTAGGGCTTAGGGTTCAGGGTTTAGGGTTTAGGGTCTCTAGGGCCTAGGGCTTACGATTGAAATTGAGATTTGTCTGTCTGTCTGCCAAAAAGAAACACTCCTTTGCCTTTTCGATGTTTTTCTCCGGAGCTTGTTTGGTTATTTGTTCCTGTTTGGCTGGCTCATACAAACAATAACTGATGAAATATGTTTTACGGAATTGCCAACGAAACAATCAGTTCCTATAATATGGCATTGAGGAATGGGAAAATTGAATATAGTGGCTCTTAGTCTGAAATATTGGCCAGCACGGAAAACAATGTTTAATTTTAGGGTGGCTCATAATATGATATGGGTGAAGAAATTGGAGAAGTTGGGAAGACGGGCTCCCACCCTGCTATGAACAGAATTATGTCAAACAAATGCATGTATGATGCCGTGTTTCTGCCGAACGTGGGGTCTTAGGGGGGTTAGCATGTATATATATATATATATGTATGTAAGCTACCCCTTTCATGTACCCACGCTTCGGCTTGAAGTGTGTGGGATCGTCGTCGCGTCCCTACAACGCTCACCAATCTCCACTATTCTAGGTCATGTGCAAAGTACCGTGAAATACTAATATGTTCTTTTATGCCAGAACCAACTATAATTTCACTGTTACATTTGTCAATGAATGACTGTGGTTATACTCACGGTTCTGGCTGCTTCAATAAAACCAACCCAGCATAACCCAGCTAACACGTCCCCTTGTCGTAGTATGCCTGAATCGTACGTAGCTCCTGTGGTTCATTCAGGGTAAGCTGCTGTTCACACGATCTTATATTAACCAATTCTTATAAAGTCATTGTCTTAATTGTTGAGCTCTATACGACTGAAGACTTCATTACGCGAAAACTATTTATATACGGAAAATATATTGGCTTAGCTTACACTCTTGTAAAGTAAGTGTATAATGTGTGTTGTTCCATGTTTGCACGGGGGTGTCTTTTCCTGGTGAACTTTCATGTGTTGTACGGCTTAAACAGGTGCTTGCAGGAATGCGCGCTACCCACTACAATAAAACCAAGTCACCACACAACTCTGACACACAGGCACCTTTAGTGGTCATCACCATAAACCCCCTGTCCTCAGCTTTACAATCCGAACCCCTAAACCCCAAAATGCTTCGAGTTCTGCAAGGGTTGCTGGGGCTATGTTTGGGTAGCCCAGGTGGGGCTTGGCGGTCATGCACAAGACGATCACCGCTTCGTCCCGCAAAGCCTAGAGTCGAGGTTCGTTGCAGTGGAGGATGTTGCTGACCCTGCAGCTGGGTCTACTCCTACCACACTAGCCGAAAGCCTCTTTCCTGCGACACAGCCGGACACGGCCCTGGTCGAGCCACCTCAAGATCCCTCCCCAAGTGCCTCCCGAGGGAAAAAGGCCCGGACGCCCAAAGCACCTTCCAAGAACAAGGACTGACTTTTGTTGAAAAACTAAACGTATGACAACATGTGCCACCCTCGCTTGGGGTCTTCTATAGTGTTTCATTCATGAATCATTCTTTCTACTTCATAGTTAGTATAAGCATATATACATATGAACATATATATATATATACATGTTATATCTCTTGCTCTCTTTTCTCTCCCTCTCACTGGCTCTCTCTCTCCCTCTCTCTGTTCTCTCGGGCAATATCCCTCTCATTCTATGGACACTTCATTTGTAGATAGATAGATAGCAGGTAGCCATGTAGATATGTACGTATATATATATATATATATTATATGCACATATGTATGTATGTATGTATCTGTGTATGTACGTATGTATGTAGGTAGTTAGGTACCCAGCTCCCTTCTTTCTCTATCTCTCTCTCTGGGCTTGCTCAGTCTGTTCAGTCGCCAAAATTTTAGGTGACAGCAGTCAAATATAGGATGGAGCGAAGAAGACCCCTCCGCGCACTGGCGCTGGTGCCGGCTCCGATGGGGATTCGGACAATGATCTCCTGCAGCAGAAGAAGGCAAACCTTCTGTACCAGTTGAAGAAGACCGATGATCAGCTCATTGCTCAGCTCCAGTGGAAGCGAGTGAAGCATGAAGCGACTGAGGGCCCCCCGCAAAGTCGATCAGACGAAGCAAGTCCTCAAGCCCAAAGGCGAATCCGGCCCAGACCCCGTTTTCGTCGACAATCCCGACCATTAATCGTGCACTTGCAAGCTCTTCCCTGAGCCTTGGCAGCTCCCAAACAACCCCTTCGCCCAGATGAGCAATGGCAGGCACCGTCTACGATCCCAAGACCGGCAAGGCTGCTTTGTGTGTGTGCCCCACACCTTATAGTAAGTGTGTGCATGCGTCGATCACTCTCTCAAACTTTCTATGTCGTCGTGCACGCTTCGAGTTTTCTGTTGTCTCTCTCTCGCTCTACATCTACATATGTATATGCAAAAAACATGGTTTTGTTTATGTGCAGGTGTGTGTGTGTGTGAGATTATAATAGGGTGTGTGTGTGTGTGTGTGCATGTGTGTACCTACATGTGAGAGGGTTTCGGTGCTTGGGTGTGTCTGCATATACACATCGACATCTATATATATATATATATATATATATATGTACACATGTATATATGCTTTGTCCTTCTTCTAGTTGTTGCAGAGTAGTTGTGGTGCAACCGCCATGGGCCAGGTTCTTTCCGAAGCAGCCATCGAGCTTTGTGTTCGCAAGGCCTGAAAAGATGGTAAAAAGAAGAAGGCGACCGGGGGCCCAAAGGCAGTGGAGATGTACAAGGACATCGACAGTCGGGACGAGCTGGCGAGAATGCTCATCGCTGCTGATTTTTGCACAGCCCCTCACCTGATATCGTAACAAGTGACCAATATTTTGGATTTTTTCTTCTGTGTCTGCGTGAATCCCAATTATTGCTTTCAAGAGAACTACCACCAAGTATTCGGAGAAGAAGCACACGAAGATTGACACCGTTGCTGGTTGGTACACCGAGCGAGCAATGTCTGTGCCTGTGCAGTCCAAACTCACCGAGCCCTGCCCTGAGTGAACCCTGATAACTTGTTGAAATTGCTTTTCCACCATCCCAACCTCACTTCTCCTCAGGGAGGAAGTCACGACAGCATGGATATGTAACGGCATCTCTTGCATGTGTCGACGAAGTACCAGTACAATCCGAAGAAGCTCCAGCATTGGGTTGACAAAGAGTCTATCGGTCTCGACTCTCATGAGACGACCAAGGGCAGAAGAACGGAGGTGAGCACCAATGCAAAAGAGCTTCCCGCCGAAGCTCGCGATGAGGTTTCGGATGTGGAGGAGGAGCAAGAGTGCGACGGTGACCATGCGGATGGACCGGACCACCAGGAGGACTCGCATGCAGGTTAGCATGATGTTTGCTCTTACAAACCTGTGTTCTGTATACCGCACAGGACATCTCCGAAAAGGTCGAGAAAACGATGAGCGACACTCTGCCCGCCATGGCCAGGATGCACGAACTTGCCGAGAAATTCCGACAGCCCTACAACCCGGACCCCAAGCCCACTCACGCAGAGCCCCTCGCAAAGCAGCAGCCAGTAGCCAAAGGTCCATGCAGTTCTAGGGTTCCTGTATGTCGCCTGAACTAATATCGTATGGGCTCAGGCGTGCGGAGGAGCTGGAACTCATCGCCAACGCCATGGGGGGCATATACGGTTCATTATCCGAGCTTCTGGCTCAGGGGAATGCGGACGGTTATCCCGATGCTTTGTCGTGCTGTGCCTGCACAGAAGACATGATCGCATTTGTGCCTCGTCAACCATTTGCAATGCTCAATTCTCAGGAACAAGATGCAGGACGGCATCAAGAAAGCCACGATTCAGCACCCCAGCTCGCGTTTTTGGATGTGTGCTTAACCTTTCTCTCTGTCTGCCTGTCTGTCTCTATATCTCTCTCTACTTCGGCTTGTTTCTATGAAAGCCAAGGATCTCGAAGGCAACCTTGAAAGACACGTCTTGCCAGTTTGGAGCTTACAATACATGTAGGGCTATCGTAAGAAACCAATAATCTATACATTCCCGCATCCGTGACATCGAGAAGCTGAGGAAGGCCTCAACGAAACCCAAAGGCCCCAAGCCGGCAACGCCAGGCCCCAAACATGCTGCAAAGGCTGCTGCCAAAGGCAAGCCCCGCAAGAGGAAGTAGCATTTTGCGGCTCATGTTCCACATGTAGGACGATGTTTCGCTGTCGTTGCCACCTAGAGTAGATGCTGCCTACACGCGAGATCCTGTGCAGCAAGACATGAGCATAGCGGTTAGCACAACCGAGTGTGTTGAAAGATGATATGCTGATGTCTTGATAGTTGATTTGTCGATGTCTGTTGCACGGGTGCATGCGAGCTCATCGGGCCTAAGGGGAGGCCTTGTGGCTGCTGTGCAAGAGCGAAAACTGCAATGCCCGGGAAGCCCTTGAAGTCAAAACAGTCTTCAACTACACAAGTTACACAAAGCCCCAATAAGCCAGGTCATGAGTCGCAGCACCTGAATGTCGCCAGATCGCTTGCCCGACGGGCCCCACGGCCAGTCCAGGGATGGCTGGGGGATTGGCTTGTTTGATCGTGGGATTTAGGGGCTATGTAGTATGCAAAGGCGCAAAGTTGAATATCTCTTGGGGTTTCTAGCATCCTGCTTAGTTAGACTCGATCGAATCATTAAGAACATATTGCACTTAGAACCGAGTTCGGGGTTGCCGAGATTTGGCTTGAGGCTTTTATGTGGTTTGTGTGACCGAGTCTAAAGGCTCACATGACTTTAGGCTGGTAGGTGCCTTTTAGGGGTTCCCGGCCATTATCATAATTCGGTAGCGCTTATCGCCCTGCCCAAACCTGAATTTGGCAATTCTCCCGAGAACCCTATATAATCCGGCTTATAAATATGTCGGTTCCCTCCGATGTATCATTTAGCAATCACCAAACAATCGCCACTCAAGGCAACTGGGGAGAGCATCTGGACCGATGCAAAATCACTCCTGGATGAGCCGAACCCACCTTCTGCGAAATCGATCTATTCCAAGCTGCCAAAGGAAGCAAGCATCGAGCTGAGAAGAATGCCTTTCGGGAGCCTCTTGGTATGACTAGCTCGGGTGTATCGGTTTGATTGTTCCCGGTTTCGAAGTAAATTCAAAAGCTAATTTGCATAAATGAGCATCATGAACACCAGGGTGCAGCGACGCGGATATGCCATGCAAGTGGACATAGACACAATTCCTGCTACTACAAAAAATGGCACTCTAAAGATTCCGTGGTTGGATCCATACAACATGGTATCTTGCCTGGGCCGGCATAACCAGCTTCACCATTTGCATGGAAATAACAACTTGTTGGAGTGGTGGCGCGGTTTGCCAAAGTCGAGCCTGGGCATCGTGGAGAGGTTTCTTTACAAAGAAGATGAAGGCAGGGGGAAGAAGAAGAGGGGCGTTTTGATTTGTTCACTTCGAGGATGTGTTGGTTTCGGGACACGACAGTTCAGCAACAGTATTCCGAGGTTGAGCAGGCCAATCGAATGGGCCTCAATATGTCTGGTAGCATGCCCTCCAGGTTTCTTCATGTTGCAGTTCCGAAGTCTGTATACGGAAAGAAAGCCGACACAGTGTGGGATGAAATTGGCCTCAACATCGCTACATCGTACATGCGACTTGAGAAAGAGGGTTTTGCGGCTGGAGACGGCAAACAATATCACGCTGTTTGTATGGGCCTTACTGGAGATAACCCGTTTTTGGCCAGGATTGGCCACCTCGAGCGATCATTCACCAGGGTTGCTAAGAAAAGCAGGGAGGATGTTTGCCAGGGGATTTGTTGGAGTGGAACTCCAAATATTCTTTTTGAAAATCTGAATACGAATCCGGAATGGAGCCTTACACTGGACGAATCATTGCCGTGGCTTCAACTGCCAGCCTTCTTGCAAGGGCTAAGCTTTTCACAGGACGACATGAGAGCTCCTCGATTTCTGGAATTTGACATCTGGCACAACTTTCACGGAGGAACAGGGAAACATATTGCAGTCTCGACAGTGGCCGAAATACTGCCCAATCTGGATGTGGGATCTATTGAATCTATTGACTTCAAGTTAAGCATTCTTGAGGAAGCCTATGAAAATTGGCGAAAGAAGTCAAAACTGTCATTGCATATTGGCCACTTTGACCGCGAACTGTTCGGAATGGAGCGAGGCTACCAAGTTCTTCCGGCTGGATGCTGGAGCAAGTTCTCCGACACTCGGGTGTTGTTGTGTATTCTCGAAGATTTCTTGCGAGATCGGGCTTTGTATATTCCAACGGAGATTACACAGGAAGCTCTTACTTGCATCGCTGCCGTTCGTAGCAAAAAATGGTGGCTGCAGCTTGAAGTTGTGTGTCAGCTTAACCTGTTCCGCGATGAATTCTCATCATGGGCTGAGGGCTGTCAATGCCATGGGTGGCTGCAGCCCATTCGCATTTCGGCACCGCACCTGCGTAGGGAAACTGTCAGGTCACAGGAGGCAGAACATCTGAATGCAGCTGGACGGTTGCTTGGTTTGAGTGCTCCGGACGGAGGGGATGGTTTTGCATTCTTGTGCCCCTTAGCTGGTCGCAGAGCGCCAGAATTGGCTTGTGGTGCAACCAGGGATCATTTTCAAGAGGAAGTTGCAAACCGAACGAATCAGATCCGCCAGGCTGGTGTCGACATGGAAATGAACATGGAGGACATCCAAGAAGTGCTTCAAGATGTGTCGCATGCAACGGCAGCCATGCAAGCATACATTGCTCAGAAGCTTCAATGCTGGGATGTGTTGCCTTGGAAACTGTGCGGGTTGGGGCATGGCAACTTAGCTAAGTCTAGGCAGTGCGCAGCTGCTTGCTTGGAGCTGTTCCGGGCTTCCCCGCAGCAGGAGAGGTTGCCACGGATTTAGAACGCCTCTCCACTGATCATACCTGATTTGGTACAGACGTCGACAGGCCTATGAGACAAGCGACTGAGAAGTTAGGAAAAGGCCAACGGGCCTTTTGGGTTCAGTGTCCTAAGAGACACCGTGCTGAATACCAGCATGCTACGACCCGCCAGGCGAAGCACTTTCTTCGTTGCGTAGGTTATGTGTATGCAGATGCTAGGCCAATGCGAGGCTATGTCTTGTGTGTGGCTGCATGTGTATTGTGTGTGTGTGTGACGACCCATGTTCACATTATGAGGGTGTTTAGCAGAAGCAGGGGGGTTCGACTTTCTGATGATGCTACACGTACCCGCAAGAAGTGATTGCACCAGATTCAAAGTTAGCATCTGTTGGAAGCGTTGGCATAAGTTGGCATGGCACGTGAGTTGGCATCGTGCGCGGTTCAGCCGTCGTTTTTTTCAAAATGCGTCTGGGAACACGTTCTGTCGAAGGGCGTACTCCTAGCAGCTGTTAGTAGCTCGTCTGTAAGAGCGTCTGGAATGCTGGGACAACTTGGCAGTTTGCGGTTCCGTCTACTGGCATTAGTTGACCTTAGGAAGAGACAACCGAAGTGTTCTAAAAACATTGTAACACCCGGCACTTCCGGAGATGACGACAGTGCATGTGATACCGAATGCACGCGGATCTCCCGCAGCAGCAACACTTTTACGTGAAGAGATTCCGGAGCGATCTCCGGTATCACTGCCTCCACCAAGCAGTGCTGCACCTCTTATGTTCCCATTTGTCACCTACTCCGGTGTGATTTCGGCTTGCACCTCCTTCACAGGAGAAACAGTAAGCATTCCGGCAGTATTTCTGGGAAATCTGTGGTGAGCAAGCCTTTCAGTAGTATCTCTGCCCGGCAGGCTGGCAGGCAAGCAGGCAGGCCGGTGGGCGGGTGAGTGGGTGGATGGGTGGGTGGTTGGGTAGGTAGGTAGGTACATAGGTCTTGCATGTCATGTATGCTATGTATGTCACGTATGTCATGCATACATGTCATGTATGTCATACATGCATGCATGCATATCTGTAGCCCAAAACTCATTCATCCTTGATCCCAAGTGCCGACGGTCTGTCCCCCACAAGAAAATGTAATTTCTCAGAGCCTTAGAAACCTGGATCCGGGCCTGTCGGCGTGACAAAGCCCATCAGAACCTACCTCCTCGGCCGGCGAGAAGCAATACAGTCAAGGCCTCAATGCAGCCAAAAACTCAAAGAAGGCCAGCGGTCCGTTTCCTGCGGTTCGGACTGAGAATTCAGAACGAGTTGACCAGAAGATACAAAGTTCATAGTCTGTTAGTGTTCGACAATGTTGGTTTTGGACACGGCGTATAAACAGTGCGCCTAGGATTGTGGCGGTGCCCTTCAACACGAGCCAACTGTTGTCCAATACCAAAACATTCTCGCAAGCCCCCCTGAAAAAAGGGTATCTTGAACCCTGGAATACCCTGGATATGGTAAGCAGAAACTGTGATCAAGCTCTGATAGCATAGCATCCTTCTTTCTAGTACCCATGGCGTCGACATGGCACCACAGCGTTGCTGACCCGAGATTTATCCGGCCTGCATTGGCCTTGAGACAATGGGCCGCTTCATAGAAACATCAGGGGTTGTCCTATTTTATCTTTCAATAAGTTCTGAAGATAGCAATTTACAAATGCCTGCCTCTACTAGACATTTTATTAGAACAACCCCACACATGGCGTGAGCCCTTGACAGGTCCGACCGTCCCTCCATGCCAGGCCGGAAGGCGTCGGCAGTGGAAATTTTCTGTCACCCGGGTTGAATCGAATATGCAAACTGGCTGAACGACAACTCCTGTCGGGGAGCTGCAAGGGCAGGCTGCTCTTTTTCGGATCATCGTCAAGCTTGCTCTTTTGTGGATGTGACTTCAGTGCAATGCCTGTGCAATAATCTTGTGGGATGCAACCCCTCTCTTCATCAAGCTGGGGTCTGGCAGCTCCTGCCGCCTTTCTACAAAGGCTAACCCATTGAACAAGGCTCCAGGAGCAGTCGGGCACGCGGACCTGCTGCCACAATTGAAATGGTTTAATTCTGCGTGCTCTCATCCAATGCACCGAATATCGGAAGACTTCGGCGTTGGAGTTCAGGGTTTAGTCACTCGAACAAAACGGGACCTAGGAGCTCTACACACTTTGAGCCTTCTAAATTTCGGGCTACGAAGCGACCTTTGGATGAGCATTTCTTGAACCACTTAAGGCCCAACAAGCTTCGGATCTCGGAGTTGTGTCGCATACCCCTTGCGCAGAACCTGACCGATTCCAAGTTCTTCAAAACCCGTTGCAGGCTCTTGGCGCCTCAGAACTCCTCACACTCTTCGCGGTATGCAAACAGCGACATGTTGTGATCCCACTTAACTACGACACCTGGGATCCAAACTAGCCAACAGGATCCCACCACTGGCGACCATGCCAAGTGCCCGGAATCAGAAACTTGCTTGCCATTGCGCTCCTAGGCTATTCAAATCCTAGGCTCTTCAAAAGCTAGGTAAACAAATAGCTTTGGTTCGAGAACTCATGCGAATTTATTTCCATGGACCCCGTTACAGTTACGGACTGCCGTCGTGGAGCGTGTACTTCGCGGCGGCTGGATGAAGATCTATCATCGCAAAAATCGCAAACCGTAGCCGTTTACTGTAATCGGGACCACTTAAGGGATCCCTCAGTTGGAAGAACCCACCTCGAGCTCCGCATCCTCGGTGGAATTTCCGCAGACAGTGCGGGCGGCACAGGTGGCCACCACAAAGCGACGGCCCGAACGGGTCACTGCGCGACTTGAGGGCCATGAAGGTTTCGGGTCCTGGTTGAGAACCTCAAAATGAGATCTATGGCTTCAGGCTACTCCAGGTTGAGGATAGATTTGAAGGCTTTAATGCTCAAGGTCTTTCAAGCGTGTTTGCAAGGGTCTCTACTGGCATCTGGTGCTTCCCAGATGTTGGATTGGGCGGGTTGCGAAGTGCTAGCAATCGTGTCCATAATCTGAAATCCAAATACAAGTTACAAACCATTCCTGACAATCCCCCCTAAATCAGAAGAACGAGCCCCTGCGATGCAAAGCCACTGAAATATGCTCAACGTAGCACGACTGCTTGATTTTCGTAAACTCCCAAAACAACAGGGCCGAAAACACCTAGACGCGTGGTCAACGGGCCGGGATACATGTGCTGGGACCTGTTCAGGACGCCGCTGCTCTCACATTGAAGCTTCGCCTGCAGGAAAAGGTAGCAGGAACGAGGATCGCGAAGGTTCAAGGACTGGTTTATGCAAAAAAGCTTGAGGGCGCATGGGGATTCCAAGTGCCAAGGGTGTTCATTCAGTGTCAGGCTACACGGTTGCAAGGGCCGTCTGCTGCAGGTGTTTGGGACTTGGGAACTTGGGATATCATGGATTGGACCCTCGAAGTCGGGGCTCAGGAATTACGGTCGTCGCTGTTTGCTGACCCTCTCAACCTCATGAGCTCTGGGCTTCACTATTACGGGGCCTTATGCTGCCATCACCTCGGGATTAAACACATGCATTGTCGAGGTCCAAACATATCTCCGTACAGGCACCATCGTCACTCCAGAGCCTTGTGCTTTCAACACGAACATCCAGGCTATCTTCTTGCCTGCCAAGCTCGAAACGTTTCTGAAAGAATACTTGAAATCAAGTTTGACAGCGCAACTTGAGAATCCGACGCTGCGATCTTTACAAAAAACCGAAGCACCGATTCACTACAGCCCAGTCCGAGCTCCGACGTTGAACCCTAAAGTCTTGAATCCTGGACTCCACTTCTTAACCGTCTCAACCGTAGCCAGGACTCAGAATCATGAACTCTTCAACCTGCCCCACATCTCTGAACCATGAAAGCCTGACCCCCAAAGTGCGAAGCATTCTATTCTAGCACGTTGGCCCTTAAACCCCGCACCCCGAATAATTACTGATGATATGGCTTTGGTCCCTATACCTACTCGTTCCACTCTGAAAAAAGGTTCCACTCTGAAAAAATGCCTGTGAAACCATGATCATGACCTTTCTAACACCCATACAAAACTTCATGAAACCACCTGCAATAGCTCTCCCCTGCAGGCCAAGGTACTTGCAGAAGCTTCACGAGCCAAGGCAGGCGCTTTGCCTCCCAAGCTTCAGTAGCCTTGAGGGCTCCTCTGTGAGGGTAGTTACCGGGTTATGAAATTCGCGTTCCTATTCGGGTTCTGTCTAACGGCTACTGTAGGACCCGCCTTGCTACTGTCCGGATCTTTTTGATGATGATGATGGTGATGTTTTTAAGACCGTACCAGGCCGTAGGAGAGAGCCGAACAGGTCAATGTGTATGTGGACAAGTGCCGAAAGCGCTTGGGCCGCTTGGAGCAGCGACATCTAGCATAATCTCACCCATCCATCCATCCCTCCATCCCATCCATCCATGCATCCATCCATCCATCCATGCGCCCCTCTCTGTCTCCGTCTCTCCATCCCTCCATCACTCCAAGCAACCATTCACCCAGCCACACAGCACTTCTACAAAGCCTTCTATAAGAACCCTTTTACGAACCCTACCGCAAAGACTTCTACAGAACCTCAAAAAGACTTCTCTTACGCCCTTTTAAAACTCTGTTATCAACACTTTCCCTATTGTAGTAAGCTTCTCTTAGTAACCTTCGACCAACATGCTTCACCGCATGTACTGACGGGATGCAGGACCAGGTCCAAAAGGCTTCCCACCATGCACTGGCAGATTCACCGAGTACTGGCGTGCCCAGTGCTTTAAATTATAGGAGAACCTCATGAAATCCTCACTGAAACCTCACATCATGCCATCCATCACACATCAATCCAAGCGCTTCACATCATGCCTTCCATGAAACCTCAATCCGTCTAACCGAAACCGACTCCAAATCCAATAGAAACCACCTCCACAGAACCAAGCCTCAGCTGCCGCTCTGCGCAGCAGCGGGGGCGGCCCAGGCAGTGTGGGCACCCCGTGGAAGTTCCCCGGCCTGATCTGGTTCCGCGAGTTTGTTGTGGGTTTCAGGTCGCCTTAGGCCCCGAGTCAACTGCTTCAGGGCAAAAACCTTCAACATTCATGGGTTGTACCTGCGCATCATGATCGATGGGTTCAAGCCGAGTCTGAGTGAAATTTACAGACCTTATATAGAAGCAGGCCTTCCAACTTTGAAGAGGTTCTTTGACTTTGGCATAAGGCTTTGGGGTTTAGGATGTTGTTTCGATGAGAGGAGACGAACATATTTGAGCACACACCTGATCAGGCTTTGCTGTCCTGGGTGCAGGTCTCAAGAATAGGATGCCTGTGAAGATCTGTGAAGCCAAAATAGCACCGAAAACCTCTGCCAAAAGATGGACTCTAGACCTCTAGAAATCTTTCCTGGGCCACCCGACAGAGCGGCAGCCTCGCAACACGGCTGCAGGCGCTGGGGCGTGCATGGCCAGGGCACCTTGGATTTTGTCGCGGCATGGCGGATCTATCTTCGCAGACATTGAAATTGTAGTAAAGGACAAGGTTCAGAGAGTGTTCAAATTATTCTGGGGTTGATGCATCGTCTGCAAACACAAAAAGATGAGGGCGTGTGCAGGGTTTAATCCACCCTACACTCGCTGGCCACCTCTGTCCGCAAACAGCTCTGACTCACTGACCCCTTGAAGACCAAGCTCAGCATCCAGAGCTTTTGAGCATCTTTTGCCTGAATCACCATGCTCCAATCCATACTGTCACTGAATCTTTACTAGCCCCAAATGTTCAAGCCCCCAAAACCTCAACGCTTATTCAATTCATCACTCCCCTTGCAACCCCAAATCCACAAGCCCCAGAACCCCTTGCGACCTAAACGCCCCTCAAGCCTCAACACCCGACGAGCCCAGCACGATTGGAGATCTCCGGGCTGGGAGCTGGTGCCTGGTGTTTGGATTTCGGGCTGAATTTGAGCCGTAATTTCAATTCTTGTGGCGTTTCTGCTTCTCACTCCTCTGGCTGCGCTTAAAAGCAAGTTCCGCTTCGCTTTGCATTCGCTGAAGAGTAGCTCTGCAAAATGGCCGAAGCTTTAGCAACGGAATCGATGAAAGCGAGTGCACAAACCACAAGTGACTTGTGGTAGCTCTATTTTTGGCCTCCAGGCGCCTGCGTCGTCTACGTTTCACATCGTTTCACAACTTGCGTGCACAGCGAGTTGTGAAACAAGTCCTATGGACGGTGACAAGGCAAGTCTGCTGGCAATGCTGTGTGAATGAACCCGGCTGACACATGCGAGATGATGCTTCAAGTAACCACCAGCCCTCCAACGCCACAACAACTCAGCAGAGTCCCGCCTTGAGTGCTGAAGGATTGCGCACAGCCTCTGCGAATCAATGCAATGGCTTGGAAGGCAAACTATAGGTTCTAGGTTTGCGTAGAGATCAACATGTCGCTGGTTGATTCGGGAATGGATCTGGGCGATCAGGACAAGCTTTCAGTTCTGCGGTTTTGCAGGTCCAGCTTGAAGACCAAGTCACCTCAACTTAAACCACCCAAGCTGCGAAACCTTAACTCCGAAGCGGAACTTTACCGTAGAGTGTCTGGAGATGGAAACTTGGAATCGTAGGAATTTCCTTAGCACACAGCACACTCTTGCATAGTCAGGCCACCGTACTAAAGTTGAGCCATTGTCGTGCGATCGTATCAATCTGATATACCATGCGGCGTTCCTGCTACACTCTGCTACACGCTAAGTCCCTCAACGGAGACTGATGTGTTATGATGGTACTGCATTCCTCCCCTAGGTTCCCCTTGGACTGAGGTTGGATTTTGGGGCTTGGCATCAGCGGTAAAGGTTCAAAGGGCTCAGGCGGGGCCTGCAGCACCAAGCACTCTGAAAAGTAGACTAGGTCCTCTGGAGAATTCGCAATGCAAAGCTCAATCTCCGAGTAAATTACGTGAAGGGCGAGCTGGAAGATTGAAAGCTTGAAAGGCTCAGGTGGAGGCCGTCGTAGACAGGGTCCGGGTCATCAGCACCTGTCTGACCCGATCTTACCGAAAACACCAATGTGTCGGGCCTTCGAAACATATAGTCTTCGTTGAATACTGTAGAGTAGAAAATTTTGACCGCCGAACCCTTCAGGATTTTGTTGCCAGGTCTTGAGCATGGCAGATCGTTGAATCCGGGCTCGGGCCAAATCTTCGATGCGATGCCCTTACCTTCAATCACCTAGCATTGAAGTCCCTGCGACCTACCTGAAAACTAGTGAGAAGCTGCATCCAGGCCAACTTTTCTGCTGGTAGGTTGGGGCTTGGGGCTTGGGAAGGCGGGCGGGTCCTGGTGGGGGCTTGTGATCGCATTGACGGCGTGGGGGAAGCGGGACCGTTCTCCCTTGTCGATCCAGGGATGAGGCGAAGCCCTGAGCCACACAAGTTGTGACAAACTTGTCTTCAAAGGCTTTCCCCGTGCAAAAAACTCACCCGAAGCTGGACTAACCCGAATTCAGCGGGGGCGCCGGAGACATCGTCGCTCGGTTCGGTGTCGCCGTCCTGTTGCTGGCATCAGAATGTGCAAAAACCCACCCCTTTGCATCAACAGGTCACTAAATCCGAACCGTCGCGAACCCAACAAACTTGTCTTCTGCAATTAATTATGTCTTTCAGCTTACACCAGAACTCCCGGCGCTAGTTAGCCGAAGTAAGGCACCAGGCGGTGAAGACGAAATACGGCACTAATATCGAGTGTTGGGGTTTTGAATTAGGGTCTGGGCTTCAAGGTTAGGGTAGTGGATTCGCCATCGAGGACCACGGCAGCCAGGACCACGGCAGAAACAAACTAAGGCAGACACTGTCAAGTCCAACACGAACTCCCGGCACCAACATCGGCAGCCCAACGAGCTTCCAGGCTTGAGCAAACACTATGCACACGAACTAAGGCAAACATGTCCAAACAGGAGCTCCTAATGCCTGCGATGGGGCTGCCCATCTGCACGGTAGTCTGCGTGAGGGCAGTGTGATGTCAATGGTTGGGGGAGTCCGATATCCGTTCAGACATGGGGTTGGACAGGTATCCATGTTCTCTTGCACTGTGCTCAACATGTCCGAGGTTTGAGTTTTAGGTTGTAAGTCGTATGAGGGCTTCGAGAGTTGCGTCACCGGAACTATGCTGAATTCACGTTGACTGGACTACCAGCGACATCAGCGCAAAAACATCTCGAACCGATCCGACTCCCTAAAATGCCGCCCCGGACTTCGACCAACAAACAGACCTGCCGAATCCGCAATATGCCGTTCAAGAAAACCAGGTCCAATGGCTTTTCCTAGCGCCCCAAATCTTTACCGATCCAACCTGCGCTGCCGTGGCCGGAATCAGCTGGAGGCTGCCTCCGCTACCTTCTATCAAGTTGACGCGAGACACAAGATCAGCCCTGACTCGCCACAGTTGCGGGTCTTTGCAACATTTATCCTTTCTCAAGATCTGAAATCGCGATTATGCTAATTTTCAGTTCAGTTCTGGCCTGAGATGCGGCCCGGGGTACCAAGGTCTAGGATTCCTGTGGGCAACGGGAAAGGGCTCGTCGTGCAAATGCGCGCGGCCACGGGGACCTCAAGCATCGCAGGCCTGCACAAGCAGGACAGAACATCTGCTGAGACCTCCGTCTCATGAGACTTTGTAGTTGCAACCCCAACACAACCCTGAATCTCAGGCTGAAAGACGAAATCCCAAACCCAAAACTTGCGGGTAGGTTGGCAGGACTTGCAGATCGGCAAATCCCTTCCAAGAGCCTTGCCTGGGCCAACGGTCATGGAGCCGCCTTCCGTGAAAACTACTGTGTTTGGGGAACTGCACACGGGAACTGACTGACCCGGAGCCAGCTTGAAGTGAGGTGCCGGCTGACGCCGTCCCGTGAACCACGGCGATTGAGCATCTGGTTTCTCTGCGGAACCCATGGGAAAACCTATCGAAAATCAACACCCATGCAAGGTACCGTGCGTGGTAGTGGTTTGACTTAGTATTAGTATTTCTGTCGAGGGTTCTTACTGGCCAACTCCAAAAGGAGCAGCACGCTTAACTGACGGGAACTTTCACGCATCGTGTCATAACCGGCCACATGTACCAACAGATCTTTCGAAACCTAGCTTGCTCAAGTTTCTCTGCGGAGGAGGAGGAGGAGGAGACCGATCTACACGCAGAACTCGGTTTCAGCAACTTCTCGGTACAGTGGTTCGGACAACCTAAACCGAAGCCGAAGTCCAGCCTCTCTGTAAACTTCGGAGCATGGACGAAGTGCAAGTTCTGCTCGATACAGGCTAGTGTGTGCGTGACGATGTTAAAACCACAACTACTCGACGATTTCTCTGCATACAGTTGGTCTGAGCACCGTAACGCAAGCCCGCGACAGTCGGACCGGACCCTGAACAACTTGTCATAGGCATGCAGCATGCCTTTTTGATATGTAGGTTTATTTTCTCTTTTGTGTGCAGGTTTGGTCAAGTGTCCGGTACCAGCAGCACACGTGGGGAAGCATTGGGCAGGTACCATCGGGGGTGTCTTGAAGCCCAACATGCTGACCCAAACCAGCAACTTCATCTCAGCTATGCATCCTGGACATAAAATCTGAATACCTATCGACGACGGCCCAAGAAGTTGCCATGTGGAGAATGTTACTCACCTTGCCCAAACTCCTGAGCTCCCAACCTCGAACTGAAACCTGGCGATTGAGATCTGAAAACCCTACCCCAAGTCCCGCACAGCTTAACTCAAACCCTCAGCCATGTGCAAGGCCTGGCACACGGGGTCCCGGCGTGGTTCGATACCTGGCGTGTAGATCTTGTTTGCTCGAGTGTTTGGTCTTCTGATTTGGAGGTTCACCTGAAAACTTTGCCTTTGGGGCGTCGAGACTGGGGCAGTTTTCGCGAGTGTAAGATTCCGGAAGCAGTGTGTAAGGGTAAAGGAGTCGAGAGTGGGTGGGTCGTCGAAAATTTCACCAAGATTTCTGATGTAGAGTTAATGGCAAATCTGCGCTTGAGTTAAAGACTTGGCAGGCATTCTGCATTGTCTACTGGCTTGCGCCATCTTTCAGGCAGCTCACCGTAGCCTGACCTTAAGTGAAGCACCCATCTGTGGAAGTGCAACAAATCCAAATGGAGCTTGGAAGCACCAAACGAAGCAACACAAATCGCATCCTGCCGCACCTCCGAACTGAGTATCACATCCAGCACCAGAGAGTACGACATGGTCGAGACAGTGTCGATCCGCAAAAATCAGTCTTCACACACAGATTCCTCCAGCCTGAACAAACATTACATTACAATGAAACCATATCTCCTGCAGCTAACGTCTACATCAGTTCAGTTGCTTCATGCTCGGGGTGCCCTATCAGCACCTTCAACCCTGCGCACCTTGGGGGTGGCGAGCCCTGGCGGCAGCAGTAGGCTCAGAACGGATCAAAGCAAGTCGTTTCTGCAGGGCCCGTTCAAGCAATATGCTGACTATGGCTACTAGTGTCATATACTTCTTGTTTACAGGTTATGTGCATCACACTTTCTCAATGCCAGTGACCGCCCAAACTCCTACACTGCAAGTTTGTGCTCCAGGCTCGGAAGAGAAATCAAAATGAGGCCATCAGAAAGCATATTATGAAGCGAGCATACAGCCAATCAAGTATCCAAGCAGTTGAAGGACCCGACGTGGACGTTTAGCTTGCTGGGCAAGATGCTGAGGCTGCAGAGCGGCTACCATATTACAACCACGATAATTCTCATCAGGGCCTCAGCGCTCCGAGTGTAGACACCATCACACAAACTGCTGCCAAGCGGGTAAACTGTTTCTTGGATTGGGAGACCCAAAAGAATTACCCTGGGAAAGCGAACTGCCGAAGGTAGACGCACGAAACTGCACCTGAAATCACCGCCCCTGGTGACCAAACTAACAGCAGAACAACACACGAATCCCCCTTTCCAAGTCGCACCTCGATCTATCCCGTCTTTTTGCCCCTCAACTCTCCACCCGTGCGCTGTACCCTCAATGAACCCCTCCCGTGGGTTCATCTCCTAAGCTCTGTGCCCCTTTGCCTCAACAACTCCCCTCTGTGTGCCTGCGGTGGTCGGGAAACGCCGACCCCGAGGCGACTTTCGGAAGCCACGGTCGTAAGTGTACCGACCTGCTTGTGCTTCAGATCCCGTTTTGGGGGATCCCAGATTTTTAGCTTTAGGATTAGTTGCAGTAGGAGAGTCTGTGACTTCATGTAGCTCCACGCTCTGCCGCCTCCGCCTTCGAAGCTGGCTCGTAGATGCGATAAGAGTTTTCTTCGGGCTTCGAGTTGCGTTTTGTACTTGCCTCGAACCACCCGTTCAACCTTTGGGGTTTAAGTGACGGTTGTGCTGAGACAGCTTGCCCGGCACATCACTGCACGTTTCTTATTGAGTGAATTTTCGCATGCCCGTCGAGAGTTGCGAGCGCCTAAGCGCGGGGTGTTGAAGCCCTAAAAGAGTCATAAACACAAAACATAAACAACTCATGCCCCCCCCACACACACACACACACACACACACACACACACACACACACACACACACACACACACACACACACACACACACACACACACACACACACACACACACACACACACGCACATTTTGGAGCACACCTTGCGCTGAGATGTGTCCGAGCTTGTGGCTGGGCGGGCGGCGCCCACCCTGGATGCAACGCCCGGCTGGGGCAAAGGAGCAGCCTCCACAGAACGAAAGAGATGAAAGGGTGAGCGCTAAGACTAAGGGTTTAGGGCAGTTTAGGGCTTAAGGTGTAGGGTGAGTTGGGTCAAGTGCTGCGAACCCGGCCTGGGGGTTGTTTCTCGCATAAAGTTGAAGGTGTCGGGATGTTCAGATGAAATCTTTAAGGCGTGTCCGACTAGCTCTCAGGAAAAAAGTACTTGCACTTCATGAAAACCCAAGGTCTCCTGCAGCAGCTGAAGCAAGAGACTCACAACGAAACCAGGCTCCCCCGAAGTTCCCAGAGGTGAATCCCAGCTCTACGGCCAGATCGTCTACTCCAACAATTGTGGATGAGACAGGGCCGGGCAGTGTGACCTGCCCAACTGTCCTGACCTACAGTGCGCGCGTTTGTGTATTTGCAGGCTGCTGATGGATTCTCGACAACTAGCCTGTTTCACCGGGGCACGGGTCTATCTAGTTCACAGTTCACTGCAGCCCCCCGAACGTGCAAACAAAACTGTATCTAGAAAAGCCGCCCATGGTGTCCTCCGGTGCCCAGCCGAAAGTCCAAGATCAGAGTCCTGCGCCAAATTACTTTCCATGCCCTAACCGAAATTATAAATACTAAGCATCAACATCCTCAACCCCGAATCCCAAACTCTGCGACTCTAACTACGTAACCAGTAACTGGCCCCTGAAAGCCTCGATCCAGCAACATTGACATTCCTGGCCTCCCGCGCTTTGGTCCTGCACGGGGCAACCTCCCGAACGGGGGCTGCGGCCTTGCACAGGCCAGGCTGTTGGGGCTTGTATCGGGGTTACCTGACCTTTTCGGAGATTTTCGGGTTCCGGTGTGGAGATTTCGGATTCAAGGTGCAAAGCTTCAGGGTCTTGACAGGATGGCACATTGGTAGGACGAATGAAGTTGCTGAGCCTTGTGGCATGTAGGGAGTGGGTGTGGGCAGATTGAGGGGTGGGGTGGGTGGGGGTTGGGAACTGGAACTGAACAAAGGGTTTCGTCAATCCGAGTCTTTGGCATGTTCCCTTTTCAGGTTTGGGCTTGCTTGGGGCTTAGATACTTCGGCAAAGCAGCGGGGCTTAGACTTCACGGATTTCGGTCAAGGGCCTTGAGATGCCTTGAGGTTTCAGTTCAGGTCAAGGATTCGGCTGCAAAGCAACGCAGTGGTACATGCTTTTTGGCTTGCTTTTCAATTTTCGCGGCACATGCTAATAACGCGTGTCGACCACGCCAGATCCAGAGCCGCACAGCAATTTAGTACTTGAGCTTTGAGCAGCCCGACCATCTGGCTTTGTGCTGTTGGGACTAAGGGTCTACGAAATTGGGCAGGTCATGAGGTGGGGGTGGCCGTCAAACTTAAACTTTGCTTTATGATCTCTTGTCTGGATGTCCTTTGCACCTGAAGCTCTATCTTTCGCCAGCCGGCTACCAGATCCCATGCGCAGCCCTGCACCTTCTGGTGCGGAGAACTTGCACTATCTCGGCTTCCCGGGAGGTGTCCCCAAAGCTCGCATGCTCCGATAGGTTCAGAGGACTTCTATCAACCCGTAACTTTAAATGTTCAAGTAGTACGAGCTCCTCTGCTGTCTACAACTACGCGCTGTCTGCTTTTCTTGAATCTTCCACGTTCCGATATCAGCAGAATCATGTAGTCGTGCACGACCTCCCCTGAAAGAACTGTTTCAAGAGCCGCACCTTGACACGTGAGATTACAGAATGCCATGGTGCCTTGCAACACTTTTTACTGCAGCGATCATAAACATTGAAGCTGGCCTTAAAACATGAAAGCATGAAAGAAGGCGCAACAATTTAAACAGCTGCCCTGACTGCAATGCCCGTTTCAAGAATCATTTCTCACTGTGAGCCGCATGGTCTCATGCCTCCTCGCACAATGTGCAGAAGGCCACGCTATTCACCCAATTGCTGGCGCCTGCGTAATCACCTACAGGTCTACAAGCGACCCCGTCCTGTGTTTTTCCGAAAGCATCCGCCAACCTGAACAGATCCTGTCTCCGCCTAACACCTCCACCACAACTTTACAGGTCGTGTCTTCCTCTACTGGCCTACAAACAAATCCGTGAAGCTTCATGCGGACTCATGACCTCCGCTCGTTCTGGTTTCGGGAGAGTCGCAGCTTTTAGACTTGCAGCCAGTGCCCTAAACTCGTTGCAAACTTACATTTCAAAACACATCGGTGGAAAGAGCCTAACCCTTCCACTCCAGGAACATACAGTGCTCCTTCCCAGTAATTTTCTCATAGATCTCGCGCACCTGGCATGCCCCGAGCTCCCCCGGCTTGGTAACGGGGAGCTTGTTGCGGCTTTGAGGCGGGTCTTCGGCTTAAGAAATTGGCGGAGAGCTCCTAAAAAGTGCTCCCAAAACACGAACCCGAGCCCTGAATTCCTGAATCCATCTTGGTATCATAGTCCGACCAGAACCCCTGGCCCTGGAGCTTGCCAGCAGGCCACGTTGCTTGTCCCGTGCTGGTTACTCTGTGTTCCGCCGTGGTGGGAGCTCTGCTCTTTTGAAAGGTCAATTGACTTGACTTGACTTGACTGCGGACAATCGTTCTGCAGGGTTCGTGTTAGGGCACGACGCATTGCGTCCCAAAATTCTGGCACTAAATTCAGGAAAGGTGAGACGAGGGGCGAGTCTGCCAAAAACGGTGCGCTGTTTGTCTAGAACTAGAACCCTCGGTGCTATGGCTCTGGAGATGATCAGTTACCCAGACGACATGGGCTGGGCATGGCGTGAACCCTCTAGCCAATGACAGAAGGGTATCCTCGTCCGTCTCATCCGTAGTAGAACCTTGGCAACGTTCAGCCGCGGTAGGCATACGTGGCCCAAACGTTTGGCTGAAGACCCCGGTAGGCTTTCCAGTGTCCATGAAGGACTTGGCGTGCAACCTTGGTCTCGGGAGCCTCAAGCTGGCGGAACTGTGCGGGATCGAGGGGAGGATGTAGAAAGAGGCACCGTTGGAGGCAGGATGGGGAGCTTTTCAAGTGCTGCTGAGCCTGCTTGATGTTGGGATACATGCGAAGGCAAGCAGAGCACGTGTTGCTCAGCGCGTAATGACGCGCAAGCGAGTAAACCTGATGGGTTTTCGCGAGATGGGCATGTAGGTGTTTGCGGAGCGGGAAGGCTGCGGCGCACAGATAGCAAGGGAAGGGTCCAGCGACCCAAGTACCGAGATCGGCAAAGAAGACTTTCTCGGCAGCCTTGGCGCGGCGCAGCCACCAGGTGTGGTCTTCGGCATATGCCTCGAGAAGGCCGGGAACAACAGCAGCCTTCGGCAAGACCTCAAGTACCTCGGGGAGGAAAAGTCCAACATGTGCAACATCACTGGAAAGTTGTGCAAGCCAGGAGGAAGAGGGATGGAGAATCCAACGATCCCAGAGTACAGCAATGAGCTCAGGTGGCCCATGTTGGAAAAGGCGCTGAAGAAAGCTGGCCCGAGCACGCGCCAGAGCGAGCGTGGGCGAGGTGGCTTTGGCTTCACGCAGAACGCGGTAGCTGTGGAGCTGTCCCTTGGATGCTGAACGGGTAAACAGGGATCTCCACAACGCCATGTAGTGTTGCGCTGAGTGCGCGAAGCGTGAAACAACGAGGGAACGGAGAATGTGGGACCGGGTAGTGAGAGGAAACTCCCCGGCTCCGAAGAACCACTTCCGCAACGGCTTGAGATGAAGGTCAGGTGTCGGGTGGCTGTTGGATGTGATGATGCCGCCGAGGTGGCAGTACGACTGTACGATACGGACAGAGTAGTCCGTGCAGAGAACATCATTCTGTAGTCGGAGTAAAAACAGAGTCCCCATCGACCAGCAGAAGGTGATGGCGCGAGGTCGTCACAGCAGGTGGAAACAGGATGGCGGTCTTGTCGACTCCGAATTTAATTGTCATCCCGGCAAGGTGGCTCAGTTAACAACAATGCGGATTGTGTCACAAGTACGCTCGACCAGTCCATGCCATGTGTCTGCTGTCTGTGGCGCGACGAAATCGTCGGCCCACGACGGTTGGCCCAAATGCACATGGCCGTCAATGCCAACGAAGGTAGGTCGGTTACGAGCACCAGGCCAAGCAGGGAGCAGGTGTCGAGACTCAAGCTGGGCATGTACCGACTAAACATCCAGGACTAGGATTCTAGAAATTTGTAGAGCCGAAGGCTTTGGGCTGAAGGAGGCATTGCGGAATCCATTATAGCATAATCCCACATGATGTTTGGGTTCTAGGGTTTCCTGGTTCATGATACAGATTTATAAATCTAGAAACTGCGCTGTCGGCTTTTATAATTCGGGCATTAGCTATTAGAGCCCTGGCAGCGAAACTTTTTGCCTCACTGCGACTGAGCTAGTTTCGAGGAGGCAGCCGCTGGCTCCTGGGTTGGGGGTTTAAAGGGGATTTGGTAGTTCTAGGATTTCTGGGCTTTTGGGAGGCTTTAGGGGTTTGGTGGATTCTAGGGGTTTCGGTGTTTGGGGTTTCATAGGTTTTGGGGGTTCGGGTGGCTTTAAGGATTTAGGGATTTTGGTGGTTTTCTAGCGGGTTTGGGAGGTCCCTGTCCTTCACATCCTTGTCCTGATCTTCTGACGTCGAACCATCCTGGGTCAAGGATATTTGGGTCATTGCCCGGAACCAAGCATCCCAGCTATGATAGAAGCCCCTTACAGAATACTCGCATAAGACCCCCTTTACCTTATAGGAGTGGTATGGGAGGCTTATGGGAAACTACCCACCTATAACCTTAATAGATATATCCGAGCCACGATCTCGTATAGACGCCAACGAAGCGACGCTTCTTTGTGCACGGCTCCTGCAGGTATCTAGCTCGGCTACACACCCAACGGCAAAGCCCGTACATGCAGCCCAAAACCCTGAAGCCCTAAAGCCTGCACTAAGTCACTAAGCCCTTCACTCTACCCGAAAACTTAAATGTCCCAGCCTTCGAGCTCGAGATGTGCCCTCCCTCGGAGCTCGAGTCCCCCTCCACTGCTGGCCGATCCTTGGAAGGACTGAGTTTACACAAAACCCTGAAGCCCTAAAGCATGCACTAAGCCTGTACTTTACCCGAAAACTTCATTGCCCCAGCCTTCAAAGCGATTGGCCGCTTCTTCGTCGAGTCCACTGCAGGCTCATCCTGCAGGGATTAACTGATTATATAAAGATACATCCACCCTACACCCCAGAATCCTTCAACCCCTAGCTTAAAATAGCCAAGCAACTCTCGAAGGACTTGGCTCATCCTGCAGGGATTAACTGTTTAAAGATACATGCACCCTACACCCCAGAATCCTTCAACCCCTAGCTTAGAAAAGCCAATGCCTCTGTGCTCGGCACATCTGTGCTCGCCGCAATTGGCCAAGGCCCGATCATAGGCGGAAGAGATCTCGGAGGACTTGGCGGAGGTGGGGGAGGTGGCAGAGGCGGCGGTGCCACCGGAGGTGGTGGCGGGGGGGGGGGGGGGCAAGCGCCCGTGGGGGGGGTGGCGGCGCCGCCCCGTACTTCCACCGCAAAAATCTCGCCATGGCTGAGCGATTGGTCCCTGCGCACCCCTGAAGCCAGGAAAGGCTGCAGTTATGTGCAATTGCACCCAATCCATCCAATCCCAACCGCTAGTTCAGGTTTTAGGGCTCGGTTGTTGGAAATTAAGGTTTAACAAGAGGTTTTGGAACACATCAAGACCCTTCCATTCCATATGTACCGGTGTTGGGTTCTGGGTTTCGGGTTTGGGATCGGATGTTACGGTGTTAAAGCATGGACCCTGCATCCCGGAATTCCAGTACCTCCTCAATTCTCCAAAAGCCACAAAGCACACCCGGGCACCTCCAGGATGCCACCTTTGTTGCTGGCCTCCTGGGAGACCTGCTTCTGCAGCTTCTCGGCCGATTGCTTGAGTCCCTCACTCACAGCGGCTGCTGGCCTCTTCATACCTCTTCGCTCCTGCCCATGACAAGTCTTCAGCACTATGTACTCCTAAGGCAACGAATGCCTAGACAGCACAAAGCCTGAATCCTGAATGGAATCCTGCACAAACCCGCCAGGGCACTGCGATCCGAAAACCACAACCCGCCCCGAAGCAATCCTTCTGGGCATCAGCATTCTTTCGGCATCTTCTGCTAAGGCTTCTTCGGCTGCAGCTGCCTCGGAGTCGCTGTCTACCGGCCCCGGCGGGGCATGGGGCTTGCAAGGGGTCTTTGGGAAGCCGGTAGGGTCGTCGGGGTCCTGAATGATTGCATCATTATCCATCTCCTCTTCTTCACCGCCCTCCTGAGCGTGGTCCGCCATGTCCTCGTCGTCCAAGTATTCAGCGGGTCCTGTGGCGGGGATTTAATTTTCTCGGACCCAGGAGATCAGGAAGTGCAAGTTTTGTTGGGTTCGTGATAGCTCGGGCTCGTGGGCTCAAGGGTTAAAGTTAACCGATCCTATAACATCCCAAACTTGCATACTGGATCAATTGGGGTTTACGGTTAGGGTTCTGTAGAGCTCAAAGTCGGAGAATTCCCAACCCTTTAAACCGCCACCCCACCTGAGCCTTCCAAGAAGTCTCCCCACTCCCTGGTCGGCAGCCGATTTGGGTCTTCCACAGGAATCTTTCTCTCCTGTGATCAGAGTGCGATGTGATATTACAAATCGTTTGGATTCAATTATTCGGTGTCCTGATCCTTTTCTTGCAAAGTGTTCACCAGCTTCTTGAGAAGGCCCATGTTCTTGCTGCCGATCCTTTGGGCTAGAGCGAAAAGAGAGGGATTCTCAAGAAAACCGAACCTGGCCGGCCTGGCATCAAAGTTACGGCGGCTGCGGTCCATGACGTGCGACATCAGGGCCCGGTGGAGGTCCCCCTCGGTTTTCGCCCAAGACTGCCCGAGAAACACCGAATATCCCGGAGGCTTCGTGCAGGCTTCGCGGCTTGGCGTGAACAACTTCCTGCCTCCCGGGCTGCATCCGAACACTTCTTTCCCAGAAGTTTGCGATCTTTGGCGACGTTCTCAAGGGCCGCTTTCATCTCGCTAGAAGTGGGTATCTTCAAGCCTAGGTTCGTCAGGAGCCTCGCGACCAGCTTCGCATTGCAATCATCCTCCACCTGGGCCGGCGTTAAGGGCTTGGGCATCAACCCCCGAAGCAGGAAACCCTAAACCGAGTACGACCGGGCGGGGTATTTGGGGTCCCAAATTTTAAGGGTTTACGGTTTAAGGCTTAGGGTTAAGGGTAATAGGGAATATATGGTCCGTAAATTTAAAGCGACATCTGAGGCGTGAGGAATCTTCGTGGCGATCTGTAGGTCCGAAAGCCCATAACCCCCAGAACCCTAAGCACCTCATCCCGGCCGATGGTTCCGCCCCGGAGGTTCACGAAGGAAAACACCACCGGAGCCTTTCAGAGGCTTGTGGCAGCATTTACAGGGCTAAGGCTTTACCCAGATTTGGGGATTTGTGTTTGCAAGAGGGCCTTCCCCTGCTTCAGCAGCCGTTGCATCTTTTCGGGTCGCACATTGTGCATCTTGCACAGCTCCGTGACCCTTTTCTGCTGGTAGTCATTGGCCTCCAGGATGCCGGTGTAGAGCTCCTGACAGAAAAATGGTAGGACCCCCCATAAGGCCAACCACCCTAAAAACCAGCTCCCCGATCCCTTGTGCCTGCAAAAACCGCACCCGAAGCGACGGAGGCTTGCTCTTCGGCATCCGCAGCACCAGGACACCAGCAGTGCTGATGCATGGAAAAAAAACTCTTGAGCACCAGCAACCGCCCGGAAGCTGCTTTTGACATGCACTCAATAATACCCACATGCACTAAGTCAAGACTGGCCGGGGCAACCGCCCGAGTCCGTCTCATTTTCCACGATCTCATTCTTTATATCCAGACCTTGAGTCCAACAGAAAATTAGCAGCGATTTCATTTGGAAACCCCTGCCCGAGTAGCTGGGATCACTGCGAGAAAGCAAGGCCTTTTTCATAGCCAAACGTCATCAGACCGTACCTCACGATCAGTACTGTCAGTCAATTCCCTGCCAGAATCTTGGGCACCAGCGGAATCTCCTCGATCGGCGTCAGCAGAAATCATCGATCCGTACCTCGCTCCCCGTAGAAATCGCCAGGATTAGACCTCTAAAGTCGAGATTCTCGGGCACCAGCCCAACAATTCGGAGATCGGCGCCAGGAGAGCCCGCCAAAATCCATATGTACCTGGGTCCAGGAAAGTGCACAGTCGTACACAGGAACCGAGACCTTGGGGCACCATCCGACATCAGCGAAGATCGAGGGCACACCCATGGCGAGCCGGATTCAACCCCGACATCAACCCTGTAAGTGCAGGGCTGCTCTCTAAATATTACATGCGGGCCAGGACTAGAGGGCCTTGGGGCTGAAATTATTTTGGGAGTTGGGACATGGTGTGGCTTGGGGCTCGGTACATTGTATTGAAATTGGAATCGGGAAGCAGTGGGGCGATGGAGTCGGGAAGTACTGCTGAACCTGTCAGTGCCTGTCTTCATTTTCATCAACTCACAGATTTTGCACAGCGAAACTGGCACGGATCTGGTATCCCCCTTTTTTCTCCGCAAAAGGGGCAAGCGGCAGATTCGATCTGGACCTTTTAAAGATCCTATTCTGGTCTGCTGCTATATGCCGTTGCGTGTGCAGGCGAGCATATAGGCCGGGACCTTTTACAGATCCTATTCCGGGCTGCTGTTTTGCAGCAAGCATGTTCATGCGTGGCCATCAGAGCAGCACCCATCCCTCTGGCACGTCGTCGCCCAAGGCGCGGATGAAGGTGAACTGGCCCACATACATGATCGCACGGGCACCATCCGGAGTCCGAAACACCTGGTTCCCGTGAACCCGGCCAGGGAGCTCACGAAACTGCAGCTCTGGATGCCGACGTACGCCCTGATCCGGGCAACATGCAAAGTCCATCAAAGTGATGCAATTTGCGTTGTCCCGGACGTCGAAGGACCAAAAACCTTGTTGAGCATAGGCCCTTCTGTTGGTCCGGGTTCGACGACGGAAGAAGACGTGGCCCAAATTTTGCCCGTCGTGGCGCAAAATGAGCCACTCATCATTCCGCCCCAGGTGACGCATGTCCTGGTACTTGAACAGGCTGTACGTGTGCATGGCAAACAGGACAGGTCGCAGGTAAGCCCCGGGGAATCTGCAAAACAAAATCTAGTGGTTTGAGCAGAAGCGCCGGTTCCACATAAGGTTTTTAGGGTTTAGGGCTTCAGGGGGCTGCATGGGTTATGACAAATTTGGGGCTGTTGTTGTCGAGCCAAATATAAGTACATTAAACGGGGTAGAATCAGGGTCGCTTGGTGGGATAAATCGGGGTCGTTTCCATTATGTCGGTGTAGGGTAAAACGGGGTGGTTTACATTGATATTGTGGATTACTGTGTCGGGGCAAAATAGGGTGGTTTCCATAAAGTTGTGGTTACATGATCTACAACATCAGGTGGGGAAAAGTAGGGCTCCGGAGAGAAACAAAGTGGTTCGCAACCACCCCAAAAACTATGGTCGAGGAAGCACAGGGTTTCGTAGCAAATCTGGGTCATCACGGGGCTTTGGACTGCCTTCACTCGGCGGGAGTGGTTGCCCTCGTTTTCATTCGTGGTCACCATCATTGTCTCCTCACAGTCCCGGATTTGGTAATTCGTGGGGTCCCGGGGCTCCTTCTTCCGCCGAGCTTGGTCTTCTTGCGCGTGATCATGTTCCGGATGCCGAGGTAACATGGCGGGCTCTGCATGCTGAGGCTGGTGCAGGTACTCCGGGCTGTTCAGGGACTCCTGCTGCCGGGCTCCATCCAGGTCGCACTCCGCAAGTAGCAGAGCTAGAACACAGGATAGGCGGCGCAGATTGAGAGCCTTCCCAGTCGCCATCAAAAAACCTATGCCAGGACTTACGTGCCGCCCGGCTTCGTACAACTTCGAGAAAGGGCTGCAGTTCCAACAGCCGCGACCTTCAGGAACATGTAGTGAACTGCAAATACCAAGGACTTGAACGGTCTCTGTTGGTGTCAAGTGAAAATGATGGCATTCAAATGGACAACCGCATACGATCATGCACGGAGAACGAAAAAGCTGGTTGTATGGTGTGTGGTTCTGAGGGTGTTGGCAGGCTTCAAGATCGGGTTGCACATGCCTGGGCGGGGGTCAGCCACCCCTGGGTGGCTTCACAAAGCCCGGGTCCTCATCCCATGTTGCCTCCTGGTAATGCCAACTGCCGGCCAGAGCACCAGGCGACATCGTTCATTTCCACCCACACAGACTCCCTCTGCTTCCACACAGCTGGTGTCAAAGCCAACTCTCGCCAGTTCGTCACACCAGCCGCTCGGTTCAGGTGCATTTCCTCGTTAGAGAGGTGCGGGTAGAGGGAGTTTTGTCCCATCCTTGCTTCTGACGCCACCACTCTAATGTTCGAAAAGCATCTATACACGAGCTAGCTGGAGGGGAAGCTCTACTGGCAGCTCTCGTCACATGTCCCCTATACTGCCAGTGCCTTCGTAACCACAGGGTGCTCCATCTCTCCATCCCTTGGGTGTGCAGGATTTGTCTGGCTGCCCTCATGCCTCTTTGTCTACATTCCAGCCAGGTCTCGTCCGGCCTTCGCTTGAACCCTGCCATTCTCGAGACCATTTCTAACTGCATCGTGTTGAGGGCCCCCGTCGCCTGGGCTGTAGGAGTGGCAGCTGCAGCGTACCATAGCGCCGCTCCGCCAACCGCTGATTGGAAAACCCTTAGTCTCTTGTGCAGCGGACCTCGACACTCAAGGACATGTCTGGACGCAAAAAGCTTTTTGCGAGCCTTAGACATCCCTGTATCCATGATGGCGGACGGCTTCATGGGTACTTTAAGTTGCACCCCCATCACCTCGAATACAGCACTCGGCTCCACAACGACCTCACCCAATCTCATGCTGCCTATTTCCGTGGCATATGGGCTGGTGTAAAGCGTTGTCTTCCGTGGGTTTACAGTCAGTCCCCACTGCAAGAGCGATGCACTGAAGAGGCGGAATTTCGTGAGCAGATGCTCCCTGCAGCAATCCCACAGGATGCTGTCATCCATGAAGAGCAGGGACGACATCAACGGCATATCGGGTGCACTAGCCAGCCGCTGCGGCCACTCTGGGCTCCTCTGTGCTGGTTGTAGTGCACACTCCATCGCTAGTGCAAAGACGAAGGGGCTTTCAACGGAACCCTGGCGGATTCCTCTGGTTTGGCCTATTTTTTGGTTGCCCCACGGCGTACGGAGCAGTCCTGTCCCCGGCCCTAGCAAACGCTTCCATGCTTGGAACTCTCTGAAATGGTCTCGAGGCAGATGTTTGTCCAAGTACTCCAGAATCTTGTCTCGGTGGATAGAATCATACGCCTTATTGATGTCGATCTTTAACCAATGCAGGCCGAATCGCCACTCAGATTCTAAGGCGAATGTCCTGAATACCGTGAACAAGTAGTCAGCCGTCTGCCTCCCTCCCAAGGCACACTGTTCCGGCCCTTGTGGAGCCAAAACAGCCCTTGCCCTACTCAGAAGGAGACCACCAAACACCTTACCCAAAGCAGAGCTCAAACTAATAGGCCTCAAATCCGAAGGTGAACTTGGCTTGACCTTTTTTGGAAGTAAGGTAATGATGGTCGTCATCCACTCTTCCGGGATTGGCGCTCCCATCCTCACGGATTCGAGCCACATCAGGAGCGATTGCTCGCTCACAGGGTCTTGGCACATGCCCTTGAGGAGCTCATACGATGTTCCGTCTACCCCCACCGCCTTTCTGTTCTGGCCCTTTTTCAGCACCATCCGGAGTTCCTCAACCTGGAAAGGCGTGCCGTTCTCCTGGGGCCCCGACCATGGCACCTCTCGCGTCGATACTTCTTCTTGAAAAAGCTTAGCGCAATGCTGGGCCGTCCACCTGAGCGGGTCCCTGTGCTGCATGTAGGCTTCTTCTGTGAGGTGCACTGCCCACTCTGCACCCTTAGTTTCCTGAAACTCCCTGAGCTCCCTCCATCCGCCTTGGCTAGCCCGAAGGACCTCAGCTTGGTGCCACTCGTCTCTGGCCTTCCTCCTAGCTTGCTGTGCGCGTTTCCAAGCCTCTTCGGTATCACTCCGCTTGGCCTCCTTAAAGGCCCTCTTCACAGCGGGCGGGTCTCGGTATCGTTGACCGGGATAGGGCTTGGTAAACTGCTCCACCAATTGCTCCATCCTAGTCTGGTTAAGGCATATCTGAGGGGGAACGGTACCTGCCAACACCCTGGGTCTGGTATCCAGCTGGACTGTTTGGATATCGGGCGACGAGAACGGAAGCGTAACTTCCAGTCGCTCGTGATCCCCACCAATCTGCTTAAAGGATCCCTCACAGATCACCACTTCCGGCGTTCTAGTGCCTTTAGTCGCAACCCCATCGATTTGTCTCCCTGTTGCCCCTCGCCTCCGTGGGCGGCTAGTAGGGGTATTCCATTGACTTTCGCCCGGGGCTCTGAGGTAGTACCCGCAACCTTCCAACTCCGAAAGGAGAAAGTCAGCTCTTCCCGAAGTCGGCAATGGCTGTCCTAAGCGCCCCGCCGCTCCTGTCCACCGCAGCTGGGTGTTGAAGTCAGCCAGCAGGGGAAGGCAAACTGGTAGGAGGACGAAGCCGTAGGAGACGGTGACACTCCTCCGCAGTCACATCGTCGGTTACCCCAGTAAACAGCCTCGCCGAACAAATCCACATCTCTCTTCCAGATTCCAAGTGCCGTAGCCTCACCCAGACACCAAGCTCATTGGCTCTTCTACGAAGGCAGGAGTATTCGCTGGATGGGTATCCTGCTCCATTGCCCTGCCACTGGTCTTCCCCGCGAAAGTGGACTAAGGTGTGACCACTCAGCTCCTTCGTCTTCCAACCCGGTTCTTCTCGAGGTAATTCTTGAAAAGCGAAGATTGCGTGTTCGACTTGTGTATGCGAATTCACTATTGCTGCTACAGCATCATCCACAGGTTTACCGCCTAGGTTCCAGCAGTACAGCTTCCGGACTCACAGCCTGGGACTCAACCAAGGAGGCTTTGGGGGATCTATACATGGAGCCAGGCACGGCTTTCCGCCTCCGACCACGCCTCTTGTGTCGCGGTGGCTCCTCCCCATCAGCCGTAAACATGCAATCGGGCTCACGCAATTCATTCTCAAGCTCAGCTTCCGGTCACTCGCTCGTCAGGGCATCCCACCGGTCCGAAAGGTGATCCGCCGAGGTGCCCAAGATACGGGCAATGAGGGGCACATCCACCCATGCTCCAGGACTTCGGTGCCACCCTCGTAGCGCTCGCCACCATATTAGACCGGAGCCACAGGGAGCCGGCCCCCCATTCAACATCCACGAAGTTCTTCTCAGCCGGGTTCACCTCCAAGATCATTCTCTTCACCTTTCCGGCGTGGCCGGCACGAAGTCTCTCAGCCTTGGTCTTGGAAATGGCTGCCCACAAAGTCTTACCGGATGGCATGTGGGGACTGGACATCGATGCCGCCCGGATATCCTGCACGATTTTTATCATCTTCTTCTTCAAGTCCTGATCGCTGAGGTGCTGCTCCCACTTGACGATGCCCATAGCATGCCCTCTACGCGGTCCTGTTGTAAAGAGATCGGTAAATTCATGTGCCACCCCGATTTTGGACAACATCTCCTTCAACTCCGGCAGAAGCTCATCTCGATGTGTCTCAGCATCCCAGCCCCCTAAGATCACCAGGATTTTCTGGTGGGGCTCTCCATGCACTGGAGCTAGGATAGGTGGTGCTTCCTTCCCGATGCGAGGTCTCCAGAGCCACGAGCCGGGCCTCCATTTTCTCATTTTGATCCCTCAACTGAGAGATGTAATCTGCATGGCGACCGACCTCCTCTCGGATGCCCTTGAGCTCTGCCGCTGTCGAAGCCTTCAGCTCGCTAACTGCGCTCCGGATCTCCCTGGCCTGACTCTGCCGGATAGTCTCGCCCTGGGCCTCCAAAAGCCGTTGGAGATCCACTAACGTCACTCCTTCCCCTCCCCGGTTTTGTCCAACATCTCGCTCAAGTCGGGCTGCTTTAGGACTGCTCGGCCCATCATCGTCACACTCAGGAGGCACCGGGATGTTAGCCATTTCTCGCCGGGGGAAACACACGGAGACTGGGGGGCCTGGTTTCGGACCTTTGAGCCTTTGGCTTGAGCCCGGCCTTGAGCCAAAATGGCTTGAGCGAATGCCCTCTCTAGACTCTAGAGCGTTTTGGGAAGACCGTACCGCACGCCCCCACTTGCTCCCACCCGCGTACGCGCTTACTCGTTCACTCGCTCACCCGCACACTCACACACTCACCTACTCCTTAATTCACTCTTTCACTCCTATTCACTTCTGCACTCTTTACGAAAAGATGATCTTCACATGTGGGGTTATTCGGTCCCTTAATTTTGAGGAAGGAGGACGCCGACGAGCTCCACATCCCCTATATATCTAGTCAACAACAGGAAGGCAAGCGTCTGGAGCCTCGCGAAGATCGCCAACCTGTGGCCCTCTCTCGCATGATCGAGATCATAGTGGAAATGCAGGCAGCCTGCCTTGCTCCCCCGCGCATTCTTCGCTTCCACGCCACCCAGTGCCAACTGCATGGACCCACGATTCCTTTCCTACTGCAGGTAGGCTCCCGAACAAAGGAGTCGACGACCCTCTTTCAGCACCTCTCACTCCTGACCCATTCCGCGGTGTGGCATCTAGTCGGCGGCTCCTTGAGAATGGAGCGTATGGGTCGGTCTCCACATGTCTCCACTGGCAGTGCAATTGGCGAAGATGCTCCAACGCCAGTAAATGCCGCTGCCTTACTTAGTCCTGATGCCTTGCCAACGCCAGTAATCACTGCTAATGCGGCATTACTGGCCCTTAAATGGCTATTCTTGCACCTCACTCGGGTGCGGCATTCGATCATGCAGCGAATGTGTACACAGGCAAATCTTCCCGACCTTTGGACGCACCTATACCCTGGTCCCTCATGCACTCTGCTTGGCAGCGCCTGCAGGCACAGCATGATATAGCTGAGCACCTGGCATTTGTTGGCAGAGCCGACTCGTTATTCGTCCAGAGGTGGCGTCTCAGCCGGATGAAACTGCTCCTACGGGGTATCAGGTGCGTGACCGAGGGGCGTCATGGCCGCTTTTCATCGCGAAGCCGCCAGCTCGGATTGCCCAAACCATTGATGGCCATATGACCTTGCACAGAGTGGTCAATTGCTGCAGCTCCCAGACTTTCGACGTGGCAACGGCCTTCCGCGCGAGCCGTGTCTCCTGGCAGTGCAAGTGAGCCGCTTTTGCAACGGTGGACCTCGCCCAGGAAAAGACGAAGCACCAATCATTCCTGATCCCCGGATTCGATTCAAAGCTTCAGCTCGGCGGCTACTGACTTCAGGACGGCCTTGCGAACACATCCTCACACCGACTGTCTAAGCTCCATCATTGTGCATTCGGGCGAGACTCCGACCTCGGGTCACCATCGCTTCTGCGATGATGCAAAAATGCCCGATCTACTGCAGTGAAGTTCCCGAGCAAGTCCACTGCCAAGGATATGTGTTTCTGTACCAACGGCGACCGAGCATCATCCACTCTATAGCGGCGCAATGGGACATGGTGTCAGGTGCCAGCTTGCATCCACTCGGCGATGAGTGGTCTTGGATGTGCTCGAAGCACGGAGCTACCTCGAGCCGTGAAACCACGGCGCTCAATGAGCCAGGTCAGCCGCCTGTCCCAACGGCTCGCCAAGCAAAGCACTTCTTTGCAGCGTCCGAAAAATGTAAATATCCCATAGGCAAGCCGATAGACAGATATGTACGGTACACAGGTGGATAGACAGATAGGTAGACATACAGGGAACTATACGTCAAATGCTTTAGGTTTCTACAGTATGCATCCAACTCAACGCCACGCCTTCATGGCGATCACGGTCTGCAGGAGGCCGGTGCCGTTCTGGGAACCCGGGGATGACTTGAGGCCAACCATGGCCTCCAAAAACTTTCAGCATCTTGAGGGTTCAAGGGTTCAGGGTTTCGGAGGCCTGTTAGGGCCATTAGGGTTGGGAGCTTCAGCTTTCAAATCGTGGCGCTAACGGCTGTTGACAGTTTCGGAGCTCAGGCTTGAGAGAGGGTGCTGAGGGACTGCGGGCTGAGGTGCTGAGATTTTGTAGGGTTCAGCCGAGGGTGTACCTGGACACTTGAGCTCTCTCCTGCGCATGTGCCCTTGAGAATTATGCGCAGTTTTTGACAGATGGCTTTGCCGGGAATCTGCATGAAACTGCTGCTTGCGACAAGATCAGCTTCGGGCTGAGTAATATCCGCACCAAGACCCCCACCCCAGTGGGCTGCGATGCGAGACTGCTGATCAACTTCCCAGGCAACGCATCCAATGCATCCATGTATCATGTCCGGACCTCCGTCAGTTCGCCGGACGACTTGGCACCCAGGCCCTCAAGGCTCTCCTCAATCTCCTCCGGGGCTGCGAATCTGGCTGTTTCCGAGTATGTTCTTGTCAAGGTTTGAAAATTCAGTCAGGGAGTGGCTTCAGGTTGGAAAAATGCTTTCGGGCTTCGTCAGCGGCACGGCAACTGAAAGCTCTATCTGACTTCTATTGGCACAAAAAAGCCTTCAAATGGCTGCTCAAGCATCCGCCAGTCTCTAGCTTGGGATTCATCAAAAAGATTTGGGGATATGTGGTGCTTACTTGGTTCTGACCACAGCCTTATCGTCGATCCAGAATTGGGTGACCTCTGACTCTGATACACTAACGCATTGTTTGCATAGCAAAGTGGTTTCTGAGTAAGACTTCGAACCAAGATGGTGCCCCCCGAGCTGAAATCGAAAGCCGACACCTTTAGACAAGCAGACCAAAGCACAAACAGTCAATTGGTGTGACGAAGTCGGCTTGCACTCTGATTATTGAATTGCGAGAGCCATGTCGCCAGCTAATTGAAAGTCGGCATTGGAAAAGAAAATCGAGGCTTACTCCAGCGACACCGAAATCCTTGCTGGCAAACAACCCGCACTCCACGGCCACATCGTGAGCTCCTACAGCCTACGAGCAAAGGCCCTCAATCTGAATTCTTCAATTCTTCGACGCCCCTCCCGAAGCTCGAACACACGATTCGAGCAACCACGTGCCTTAAGCTGGCTCTCCATGTTGTCCATATCAATCTCGCCATCCATCTCGACTACGGTGACATCATTGCCAAACCTTATCCCCATCTCCAAACATGGGCTGATTCTCACCCACAAACAACAGAAACTTGCACAGCTTGAGAAAACCCGAAGCCTCTATGTGCCTTGACACCGGCTAAGGCGCCTCTGGGGCTTGCTGCCCTTAGGAAGTGCCTCGAGAATTAAGCTTCACAATGAATCCGTCTGTTTGAACTTAGGAGTCGATCTTCTCTCTGAAGAGCCAGTCATCGTCGTACATCTTCAGAACAGCGCCAGGCCTGAGCTCTGAGCAACACGTGACACACTTCACGCCCTCCAAAGGTGTCCTACTACTCTCCCACATTTCGAAGCCGACAAGGAATTGAGCCAGCATGCTCGCTGCCCGACAGGCTTAGGTCCTTCTTCAAGGTGACCATCGGGAACTTTCCGCCCTCACGCAAAGAGAAGTTGGAGTTCCGGTGCGCTGTGAATACGTAGGGAGGCAAGAGTGTGAAGCTGCTAGACCGAATCTCAAGTCCCTCTCGGTGCCGGCACAAAACCATCTGCCTGCCATTCGTTTTAAGTACGACTGCTAACTCTATAAGTTGAACGCAGACGATGAGACTCCACAAACTACACGGTCATGCAGCCCTCGCCACGCTCCTCTAAGCAACGTTGATGTTTGATGTCGAAGCACCATGGACCACCAACCGCGAAGTCTTCCTTTGATTTTGCCACCTCCTCAACCGCATGTCTCTGCCAGTCTTTTGGGAAGACTGATCCAGCCGCCAGCCACGAGGCGCTGCCCCCGCCCCCCAACCCTGAAGCAAATGCCGAGTCCTTCTTCTGGATGAGCTTGACCTGCTAGCGAATGGAGTGAGGGGTGGTGGAGGTGGCCGTGCAGAGTTGTGTTCGAGTGCTTGCCAGCACAAACCTTGCCACAGACAGCGTTGGCTTGAAGGTTGTGTAATGACCAGAACGCCAAATTCAGTATGCCGAAGGGAAAGGCATGCCTTGCTAAAAACGGATGTATATAACTCAACAAAGCTGTAGCCTAGACCTTGCAGAAGCCAGCCAGCCTTCAGGAAGGGCAGGCCCTTGTCAGAGGGCTCATAACCTTGCAGATCTGTCGGAAACTGCCAACCCCAGGAAACTGCCAACCCCAGGCCCAAGGCCAGTGCAGGTTTAGCATTTGCCTGGATGCCTTGTGACTTATATAGAATGAGGGCCTTGAATTCGTTAGCTGGGTCATGTGCCTCCGGCATCAAACCAAGATCTAAAATCCGTTTGGGTATTGAATCGGCTTCTCGTAGTTTCGTGTCGCGGAGTTTAGGCTGCTTGAGGAATTTGTGATCGGTCCGGCGTTGGAAAGGGTTTCGAACCCGCATCGAGTTGTAATTCCTAAATCTACTCGTGAATCTCAAGTTTATTCACGAATCGCGTGAACCAGGATAGGACCCCTTGAATACGCCGCGAAATTGATTGAATCTACAAAAGTCCTTGAGGTTCACAGTGTTTGCCCCCAGGTTCCCTTGCGGAGCACCACATCTGCATTGGCCTGACAGCTCGGTTTTGTCTTTAATACTCAAGAGTCAAGTTGTTAGGTTGTCAGGTTGTGGGAGTTCGGGTGTTGGGTTGTTACGGGATGTGGGCTCCGGGGAAGGTTCAGCGGGAGGATCTGCTTTGAGAAATGGAACCAGGCTGATGAAGCACAGGAAGAGGCCGCAGGTTTGAAGTCGCAGGAAATGCAGGCAGAATCCAGGTTGGGATGCGGCTCCACTATGTAGGGCCCCCTCTGGGTCCTAAACCTCAAATCCGGCTCGTATAGAAGACCTCCGCTGCTCAGATCAAAGTAGACTCACTACAATCATTACGATCCGCAAATTCAAGCACTTACATCGGCAGTACATGCACCTGTGAAGAAGAAGGTCTTCAGCTTTCAACCACAATCCCAGTTCGGAGCCCGCTGGCCACAAACCGCTTGCCTTCTGAGGGTCCACATACTTGGAGAAGTCCGGAAGGCGCTTTTCGATATCCTCGCGGACCTCAGCGTGCCGTGCAAAGGAGTTTCAAGATTCAGATTCAGCATGTTTACATATTTGAGTTGAGTTGCGGGTCCCTCGAAGTCAACTCATCACATTTCGAGCAAGACGGTGTCCCAACTTCGACCACTTTACGCCTGCTGTGGGACGGGACAGCATTTCAGATTCTTCCGTGCTTAAGAATCAGGTAACTACACACTGATTCGACAGATGGGTTAGGGCACCAAGTGTCACGTGCCGGCACATGCCGTTGAGGCACGACTTGCGGAATGCATGTGCTGCATTTACCGGAGTACACGCCTGCACCAGGACATCAATCATTCTTCGCTCACTTGAGTGGGGTTTATTATGTTTAGTAATCCACCCACCTTGCAACTCGTTCCTATCACCGTCTGAACAAGTGTTGTTCTTGCACAACTCGTTCCTAGCACCGTCTGAACAAGTATTGTTCTTGCACTTTGCGGACACAGAATACCACGAGGACATGCCCGATGCCTACAAGTTCTGGGCCTGGGTTTCAGGCACGCCCGTCTGAGATTGAAACCCTGGAGTACGCTGGACCATTCAGGCTCGAGGCTTGCAAGATTCAACAAAACAGAAACAGGGCAAGGGACGACTGCACACAGCAGGATGCGGGGCTAAGGCCAAGTTCCAGACCTGTTCCTCGGTCCAGCCGCGCTCAGCAACGTCACGCTGCACCTGCCAGGATGATTAGTCTTTCCGACCTTCGGGCAGACAGTCGATCCTATGATGAGACTCAAGCCCTGCGGCTTCAGAAATCTTTGGAGGCAGGTGTGACGGACTTAGTCTTGCACAATTGCAGGTGATCTTTGTCCATGAACCGGCGCAGACTGTCTGCAGATGTCTGCAGACAAAACCCACTACTCAACTGCATGCATACTGAGAGGTGCATGAGGAAAGGATCTTCGGCCACAGGGACTGTCTCAACGAAGCTATCTTCCAAAATTCCAGAATAGGACATTTTGCGACGGTACAGTCAGAGGCCTTCCAGGCGAACTTCACATCATTCCTGGGGTGCAGGTCTTCGTTCTTCCGGGTTTCAGTCAGGAGAATTACGACTGTCCGGGGTCCAAGTGAACAACAAAAGAACCTCGCTGCTCTTGAACTCCAGACTTCTCTGTTGAAAGATTGGGGGCCTAAGCTGCACCACCAAAGAGCTGAGTAGACTCTGCCAAATAGCGGCAGCCGGAGGATGGCGGGAGGCATCGAGCTGAATTTCAGGGATCAGCGAGAAACGAACGAATTTTATTTGCTTACTGCTCCGGGCGACTGGAAACCCGAGTACAGGTAACAGCACTGAGAAGCTGTATGCCCGGTTCAAATTCTGCGTGCGGGGACTGACCTTTCTGGCAACTAGCCGTCAGAATCGTCGGAGTTTTACTTCGCCGAAAGACACGATGTCGATGTAGATCGCCAGGTCGAGCTGGGAACGGGCCTGTCGAACATGCTGCGTGTCACAAAGCATCGAGCTCCTTTGCAGGTATGTGCCTTCTCGTCGTAGATGGGGTGCAGGCCCTCGAAAACCATGACCTTGTTGGGCTCGATGAGCTCAGGTGGGTCCTGGCAGCAGCGCTTCGAAGATTTCGATTGTTCGCTGAAGGCTCCGCGGTCAGAGATTGTTGGGGTTTAGGCCTGGCTTGCAAGGGGGAGTCAACTCACTTACACTACAATGAGGGGCAGACTTGGTGCATCGCAGAGCTGCGGAGCTTTGGCCTCAGAAAGCATGGACTTTGGTTCCCCTCCTTGTTGCCGGTGTCGTGGTTGTAGATCGGCTTGTAGACAGCCTTGCCTTAGAGGAGCAGGGCAAACAGCATTTAAACATAGAACATAGCTGCACTGCATGGAGGATGAAAATCTGTAAACCACAGCTACCGGATAAGTGCCTTATGCTTGACAACGTGACCCGTATATGATACGTACATTATAGGCCTCACGCATCCTCATGTCATAATCTCACACCATAACACCTGCCCTTCAGCATCTAGCCGAATGTAGCCAATCCTCACAGTAAAAACCCCGCGCTTGACATGTTGAATCATCAGCCCTCTGCGACCGAACTATCAGGATCCTTGTTGTAACAAAAGTGTCAAAAATGCTCACAGCGGCTACTTGTAGCTGAGACTTTGATCATCGTCAGAGCTGAAGCTGAACCCCATCAAAACTTTATCAAAGGTGCTCGGGCTTCAATTTTGGGCTTAGAAGCTTTATATCAGATTGCTGAGCACGTGCAGTGTGTAAGCTCCATACCTAACATGCATAACCTGCATGTAACCTAAACCCGAGTCCCGTCATGCCCTCATCTCAAACTTCTCTTCGCTGCCCAGCTGCCAGTTTTCAGGGCCTCAATCTGGGCACCCATCAGGGCAAAGTCGTTCCTTGTTTTCGCTGTCTTGGGGCGAAACTTCAGGGGGGCTCAGGGCTTCGGGTTCTCAGGTGTGCTGAGACACCGGGCTTCAAGGGTTTTGCGGGCATGGGGTGTTGAGGAATCCGTGCCGGCTATGGATAGGAGTGGAAAGCACGGAATCTGGGTGTTGGTTGAGGTCTTGTGCCGGGGGGGGACAGCGCTTACAATCGACACTCGAAAGCTTCTTGCAGCGGGTCCGTAAAGCTGCCAACTATGCATCATGGCTTTCAGGTACTAGTACACGTAGGAACGTAACGTAGTACCAGCTTCAGCTTCGGAGCTTCAGTTTGGACTTTTGGGGATTCCTTGTGTCCCAGGGCTCGGAGGCACTCTCGCCGCCTCAACCAAACTTGTCCGGAGTGTCTCTGACGACAAGCGGCTCACGTGCATCCAGGGCGGTGAGGCCCGTTGCCTTCGACTTCAAACAGCCGGATCAGGAGCATTTTCAGAGTCTCAGTTTCTGGTCATTGACATACCCATTGCTGATGAAACATGATTGAGTTGGGTTTAAAATTCCGCTAGCTACGAGCTCTCAGTTGGATGTTTGACGTGTGAGGCTGGACTCTCAGTATGCCTGTCCTCGGGCTCTTACTCTTTGCTTAGAGGCCGAATCCTTAACCCTACAGGAAAACCCTGTTTTCGCCGGATAAGGCCTTCCTCCCCAATGCCTCCTCACCCACTGCTTGTCTTCATCGCCGCCGCTATGGTCTCTGCTGTGGTTTCCTCTTCATTACCATCACGGCCAACACTGCCATCAACACTGCGATTTTTAGTATGATCGCTGATTGAGCTCATCTTCAATGGGCTCGAAACTATTCATCCTCCACTCCTGACTCACGTAAGCCGTGGTTTCATGGTACTGCAGCATCCGGTCTGTCTAGGGCTTGGGCCGTTCGCTCGCTTGTCCGTCTGTATGTATATCGCTGGATCGATAGATAGATAAACAGATAGGTATGTATAGGTATATATAAACAGATAAAATAAGGATAGAGATAGATATTAGATATAGAAAGATATGACAGCCACACAGATAGACAGATGGACAGACAGACGGACGATGACAGACAGACAAGATTGGGTAAGATTAAATAGGATTAGATTAGAGTAAGATAGCTACTAGACCCAAAAGTAACCTAGGAATAAAAAGGGTGCCCTTTTTGGTTTAACAGGGGGGTCATAAGGGACCTAAACCCCAGAAAAGGGAACAAGGGCTTACTCTGCGTCCTAGCATAGGCGAAACAGATTAGGTGAGATAGATTAAACAGACTGGATAGATAAGATACATTAGATTAGATTCACTAGATTAGGTTGGATTGGGTTAGATTAGATAGAACCTAGAAAGAGAGAGCCACCGACGATCATCAAGAAACAATGTGGGTGTAGGAGCCCGGAAAATTTGCACAGATTCATAACCTGTGCCCTGTTCAACAGAAGGTACGAAAAAAACAAAAACGACAAAGAGTGTAACCAGTGTGATCATGATGGCAAGGACAAGCCGACCTTGCGGCCAGCACGATCGTTCGTGTGGTAGTCATCCAGGCAGATCACCTGGGCACGCAAGGAAAGTGTCGAGTGAGTCACTGTAATGCCCATCGGGAACGAAGAGTGCATGACTCTCAAGCAAGCCATTCCATTCTCAATCCTGCGTCATGGATTCAATGCTACTTTGTGTGGTTGAAAAGACTTATTCGTTTCGTCGTGCTCGGGATTACGGCATGGCCCGATCTACATCTGCACACCACTCTGCAGAATCTCTGTGTTTTTACGGCCGGCGTGCGGGATCCTAACTTCAAAAAGTCGACATGGCAACACTAGCACCAAGATTCGCATACCGTGCGGAGCCAAACATACACTTCCAGAGAAATGCAACCAAGCCCCAAAACACGCTTGGTTTGCTGACTTCTGCACATCGTGACTGCGCATGACCCGGGACTCTGAAAGGCTGGAGCTAGGGGTTTGGGGTTTGTAGGAGCTCATGGTCCAAGGTGTCGGAAGCTGTGGTGGCTCTGCACGAAAATCGTTTGTGTGATTGTGGCGGTCTCTAAACAGCAAAGACTGTAGATGCATCTACAATGGTGATGCTGCGAATGACAATTAAAGGCGCGATATGTGCCCAAGCTTTCTCTAGCATCCAGGAATCTACATACGAGAGGGGGTTTAAAACACATCAGGGCACTGAAATATGCATCACCCCATGGTGGACGCCATTTCAGGGAATGACACATCAGGGCCGGAATCGTGACGCTGGTTTCTGTTGTTGCATTACTGCAGCTGCAGATAAATACCGTTCGATCATCTCCGAAGCAATTATACTGCGCCATACAGCCGAAAACCACGTACCGAATCTCGACTGTAGAAGCTTGCCGTTGGGAGCAGGAAAAAGCCAAGCCAAGATTCACGCAGCGCGCGTTCATCTCCGAAACACTCCTACTGCGCGATACACCGTTCGAATCCTACGGTTGGCCTTGATTCCCGGCCAAACATAGTGACCGAGACTCCCTTTTAAAAGCAACAAAGAAAGTCTCCGACTGCAACAGCAAACCCGGCCATTCCATACCAGCGGAACCCTAGTGTATAAAAGGGTCGATGCTTGGATGCATGCCAGGCCGGGCTCCGAAATACTTAACCGCAAGGGGGACGCTGAAGCGGTTGATGTTCGGATGTATCGCCGGAACGGGCTCCGAAATGCTAAGCCGCAAAGCGGACGCTGAAGCGGTTGATGATTGGATCTATCGCCAGGCCGGGCTCCGAAATGCTTAACCGCAAGGTGACGCTGAAACGATTGATGTTTGGATGTATGCCAGGCCGGGCTCCGAAATGCTTAACCGCAAGGTGGACGCCGACAGATCTGTACTTCCGCAGCGCGATGCGAGTCAAACCCTCCCCTCGTACTGCTTCGCAGAAGCTGTTCAAGGTCTTTGGCAAATGGAAAGACTGCAGGCCAGTCGCCGTCATCATGTCGCCGATGGCGGTGTGCCTGGTGACAGCCAGCTGATGGACAGCGTAGGACTGTAAAACTTCGGCACAATGCTCAAATTGTACATCAAGGGCAGGTCTCTAGTTTCGCGAAGACTGGCAGCAAAAACAAGGACCCCACACCATACATCTCTCAACTCTCTGAATCTGGCGACCAATACATCAAAGTACCCCAAACAACATTACCCTCTCGATTCAGCCCTGGATCCCAAGCAAATGACCCTACCTCCTCCCTCTGAACTGCCAAGCCATGGACGAAAGCCCCAAGCCCCAAACTCAGCAAGGCTTTGCGGCTTTAGACTCACGGGCTGGGTCAGCGCTCCAGGATTCAGGACAAAGGACTTCGGGACCGCAGATAAAACAGCAGACACACACACACAAAAACAACAACACAAAGGCCAGACTTCACGGTTGAAACCTGAACCCGATCTAGCACTCCCACAATCCAGAAGCCCGGCCAGCCCTTACGTGTGGACTTAACCCACAAGGCTAAGACCCTGCAGGCGCAATATCTGCTAACCTTAAGCCCCTGATCTGTCGATCTCCCCTTCACGGCTCCCAAAACTCTCAACTCCAGACTTCAGGGCTCAAAGCTAAGGCCAACCTTTCTCTTGGGGCCCGTGCCCTGGCGCCACCTCGGTGCCGAGTGCCCCGAGGATACGGCGCAGGAAGGTTGACCTGGATGTTGGTCTTGAGACTTCAGAGATTCTGGGTCTTTGGCCGGCTCGAATGCTTTTGATGTGTCGGGTGGTAGGACGGGTATTTGGACATCATTGGTGTTCAAAACTTCCTTGTCGCTCGGCCACATCCCGGGTTGCAATGCACTTGAGCATCCGGGTAGTAACTATGCCGCAGAAGGATGATATCTCAAAGCCTGTTTCCCGAACCGAAACGCCAAACACCAGCTGAAGAATCACCCCGCAAGACAGTTTATGCACAAGGCTCAATCAAAAGCATTCTTAATCAGTTGTCTACAAACTCGCCTATCCCTGACCCTGAATCCCAACAGTCCTATAACGCAAGCCTTTAACCCGAAATCTACAAGATCCCACAACTCCACAACCCCAGACTCTTCACCGACCTCTGGCATTGACTCTCCAAAGCTAAAGCCTTAAACTCCTAAACTCGACTTTTCAACGTTAATTAAGGTTAATGCGTAGGACTTCCAGCTGCAAACTGACCTTCCGAATCTAACGGAAGCGCTCGCTCCATCTGCATTTCCTCCTGCGGCCAGAACCTGGCCGTCGAACTGTTGCCAAGGGGCTTTCCGCAGCCAGAGTCGGCAGCGACACCCACAATCACCGGGGTATCCTGCAGTCTCAGTGCCGGGCCGAATTATCGGAGTCGGTTTGAAGCTAAAATGCATCAGCCCCGGCATTCTGAGCGACAATGCTACCGAACCATACAGAACCCTAACCTGACAGAATCATCGTAGCCCGAGGCCTGAGCGTTTGCTGAAACGGCGTTCAGGGTCTAGGGATTGCAACATCCTTTCAAAAGTGTGTCTGAGTCGTCCTCAAATCATGTCCCGAACCTCCAGTTCCTGAAACAATGACACTGCCTCCAGCTTCACCTTGGAGTCGACAATAGGATCCATCTCATCCTTCCTCGCATGAACGCTTGTGTGCGGGTTTTGGGGTTCAAGGGTGCTTGAAGCAGGCTGGGTTGGATGATTCGTGGCTCGAGGGGTGACGGTGCTGGTCTTTGGACTTCCGAGTTGAGAATTGTGGGCCGCTTGAGAGCTTTCAAACTGCAATAAGGGAGGCAACGAGTCCACGATATCAGCAGTTTGGGGCTTTGCATTCACCTCATGGAAAACGAACACATCTGAATTCCAAGACCTTCGAATGTCATACGACAGCCTTCCACATTGTCAACTGGCATCTGTCATCCAACCCGGATTCCTTCGAGCCCATGTCCAGACCAGATTTGTAGGACATAGGTGCCAGTAGGCAAAGGTGTACGCTATGTGCGCATCATCTCAAATGTCCGGGCACACTCTTAACCCCGAAAGCCCGAACCCCTAACTGACCGTAAGCATCAAACACCAACCCCGATCACAATCCGCACCGAAATCATGTTCAGCTCTACTTGAAAGTCGGTTCACTCAGATTTTGGACTTGTCTCACTTCCGTGAACGGACGAGAGAACAGACCGGTCGGCAGCGCCTTTGGAAAAACTCGGTCTATTCTTCGGGGGACTAGTGCCGTTTGCTTCAGTAGAAAACTTTCGGAAGACTCTGGGCCTGCACCTGTGCTGGATTTATTGATTTATTAGTTTGTAAACAAGCAATTCAACACAACTGAGCTACCAGTACTAAACTTTTCTTGCTCTATGTAGAATTAGGGTTGACTGTTTGGATGGAGCGCTCAAAGGCTAGTTGCGTTTCCTTTGGTGGCCCTAAACCATAGGCCAGCCGGGTTGCCAGGCATGGGTCGGGAACAGCTTGATGCCATCCACCTGTCCCCCGTGCTTCGCGGAAATAACTGATCTTGCACTTCGCCCAAATGCCAACCGAACCACACCTACAACGGCTGTGACAATGTAATTATCTGCTTTACGAGCAGCCCTGAACCTGAACACTGCGTGCTGAGCTCTGTCTTCTAGCATAGAACCCAAGCCAAGCTGCCCAAGCTTGAAAGTAAATCTAACAATCACACGAAAAGGGTCCCAGGCCAACGTGGTGTAGGGGCTGCCTAAGCATTCGGTCACGTGGAGCCAAATGCGGAGCCAGCTTTGCCAATATCATGGAAGACCCCCAGCCGCATGAGGCTCAGCCACCCCCATAGCCCGACCCCTCACCCCCCGCTGAAATGTAACTTGGACGTGTATCCCCTCGCTATGCGTACAGGAACACAGACACTCAGGAGTCTTTTTTCCTACAGGCGCACAGCTGTAGTCCAATGCACTAGAACCTTGAGCAACAGACATGGATACATGCAAGTGATACGTGAAACAGACAGGCACCTGGATGTGTAACATTCAGTGTTTCAACCAGGCACAAATTTAAAACAAGTAGAACTTTCTTGGCCGGGAGTCGGCATTCAACAAGCCTGTCTCAGCCTGGAGACAACTTATGAAAGAGCAGAACACGCGCACAAACACAAACGGATCTTCGGTTGAAAACTTTTGCGTGAAAGTTACCCACTGTTGTGTTCAATTCCGTCTCCAGGTAGAAAGCATAGTGCACATAAGACTGTAGAGCTTAGCTCCACTTGATGCCAGCATGACATCTTTGCGGCTAGGCAAATAGTAAGGGCTTAGAAATACCTTATCCTGTGATAAGTATCTTCTTTGAGGACAAACTTCAGGAAGTACTTTTTCCTGAAAAAAACATCTTCCTATAAAATGGTGAATGCTCGAATTGGATACCTTCTCCTGTGAAAAGCATTCCGTGAGACACTCAGTCGATGAACTCGATGTCACCATCTCAGGTTCGATCCCGATGATCACCTTCCCACTGGTACATGTCCTGCCGGTAGAAGGGAACGATCGGTGACTCGAGAACACGATTGGAGAATCTGGGACGATGGATCGTAGCCCATGGACAGGAGCTTCCTGAACTTCGTCCAGATCTCGAGGGGCAGGACCATAGACCAGATGTTCCGACTCGGAGTTAGAATCTAGTCAGTTCCCCTTCTTACGTTTTTGCCCTTGGACTTGTTCTTGGACTTGCCTTTGGACTTGCCCTTGTCGGTGCCTTTGCCTTTTCCCTTGGAGGACTTGCCCTTTGCCGCCTTCCGCTTTGCCACCAGGAGGTTGTGCGGGTTCTGGAGGACGTTGAGAACCAGACGAGGTTGCACCAGGAACTCCCTCTCCCTGTGGAGAGCCTGCTCCCTGAGGTGGTGCGTCGGACGAGGGACCGACAGATCCACGCGCCGTGTTCGCCTTCTGCCTCTCTTGCCTCCTGTCCGCTGCCTCTTTCATCGTCTCAGGATTACGGCTCAGCGCCCTCATCTTTCCACCTGTGTAATAGTTCGCGTGAACCTCGATCAGGAGAGGAGTATGGGCGTCGTAGTCCCGGTCGTTCAACAGGTACGAGGCGCTGGTGGAGTTGAGGAGCCATTCGGAGACCTTGATGTCATACTCTGACCGTCTTGGCGAAAACTCTGCCCACTGGTCATCAGACATGCTGTGGCCCCACTCCAGAACAGTTGCCATTAAGGGATCAAGCCCTGGAAACGTGTTCCAATCGGGCATTTGGCAATCCCTATATGGTCCACCGAGCGTGTCCTCATACTGCTTGAGGAGGCATATAGAATTCGCGGAAATATGCCTTGCTCGTGGCGCACAAAGGCGCGAGCACTTCGGGTTTTCAGACCATGCCTCGAGGAAGTAATCGAGGAGGCTCTGAAGCATGCCGCCGCGGATGTCCATGGACTCCTAGCCGATAGAGGGCCATGTTGGCATCACCACCGATCAGGTCGACCTGGTAGTGAAGGCAGTCCACGAACATAGTGCCCAATGCCTCATGTGCCAACACCACCGTGTCGGCTGCGACATCGTTGCGGAGGTGGTAACAGCAGACTCTTATGCGGTCGGAGCCAGCCCTCTCCAAGACCCGAGTCATTGCTGAATCAGGGAATTCACCCCGATTGCCGTCACCTCCAATTCCTGGAGAAGCGGATGTAGGTTATTTCCGACATTGATCCAAAACTCAGTCAGCGTGAGTATTTCAGCAAACAAAAACAACAATAAAAGTTTTTTCCGTGGCTCGTAGGTTCATAGGAAACAGCTATGTTTGGCTGAAACTTGACGAAAATCAAATGCCACGGAATACGGGCCCGTGTTTTACAAGTAAAACCGTTTTTTCGTATATTGAAAGACTGGCACGACGTCTCAAGATCTGAATCCTGCTGGAAGTCATGGGACTGCCAAAAGAATCCAAACCCTGGCACTATAGAACAGAGTAGGTGGCAAAATCAGTTGGATAAAGCAGTGCACTTCTCGTCCAACGTGTTTGTGCAGAAATCCAAAACTCAATGTACGTGAAAGGTGGGAACCCAAGACCAAGAAGGTGAAAGAGGCCGACACCACAAGAATCGCGCTAGGTTCACGACTACACAAATGACAGGTGTTGGATCCTGCCGCAACTATATAATGCGATGATGGGTAGCACATCCCAAACTCTACAAGACATGAACGGTCTAGCAAACGCAGGTACTAGCAAAACCTCGACCACAGAAGAAGTAAGTGGTTTGGAAGATAGCTCCCACAAGCCATCCCTAACAGGAGTGAGAGGTTCGGACAGCACATATCCTAAAGGTGGTGACTAGTTACTAGTTCCCAAGAAACTTAGGGGGACTTGTGGAAAATCTCTAAGAGATGACCTGAGTCAAATACCAAACATGGAGACGGGGACCATTGAGAAACCCAAATTTTAGCCGGGTTGGCTCAAATGCAGACCCAACACCGTATGGGTCGCACTCCCCGGAAACAAACATGAAAGCTTCTTCCCAAATATCCCAAATTCCGATGAAAATCGCTGCGTGGCAGACCCAGAACCTGAGTCCTTAAACAAGGCCGGCAGCAGCAGAAACTCTAAAAGAGCTAACTGGCTTTCAGATTTTGACACTGATGACTGATTGATAAGGAAGCTCAAATCTTAATGATAATGGCATCTCGACAACCCGAAGTGTCAACGAAATGTTATGGTTGTCAGACCTTGCAGAACCCATAAGCGCTCTACAAAGAGGGCAAACGAGTTGCGTCTTCAAAGCAACTCATGCGAGGAATGATGGGTGAGAAACCTTCAACTCCAAAAGCTTTCCAACATACCCAAACCGTAAAACTTAAACCCAATATCCGAGGAATGCCAAACCCCAAACCATGCAACACCAAACCATCAAACAACAATCTTTATGAGACCCCAAGTTCCAGTCATGACACAAAATCTTGTGAAAGGGTATGCTACCTCGCAATCTTCAATCAAGCCCCAAGATAACAAAGCAAGCCATGATCTGCAAAGTCGGTAACCAAGTTCCAAAAGTCCCCAATAGCCTGGTAGGCGATCTCGGCAGCTTTAGAAAACTGTCGTCTCGTTTAAGAGCATACTTGCGACCCAGCATCCCTTACTTGAACTGGGACCTATTTTTCCAGTCCCAGCAGCACCGTTGTGCAATCTCTTACTATACCTTGGGGATCTTTCGGTTTTTGTCATCCATAATTCATTCCCCTGGTCGGGGTCCTGTCACCCCTGCGGGGATTTGTAAGTAAGGTTGGCCACCTACCTGGTCATATTCTTTTAAAGATTCGGGGTTTGCACCTGCCACCTTCCAATCTCCACCACTCACTCCTGTCAGGGATTTGAATTTTTGGGAACTGATTTTTGGGAACCGGTTCCTTACCGACTATTCCTTTCAAGCCAGTGGAGTTGCCAAGGTTGATTTTTGGGTTCGATAAAGGACGGCACCCATCCGCGGCGTTAACGGTCTGCCACGTGATTGCGCATCAAAACCATACCCTATTGAACCTTGTAGGTTTGGGGAACTGAGCCACATCTTCCAAGAGTGGGGTTTGCCATCCAACCCTCCTTGCGTAGGGCTTTCCCCACATCTCATGTTGGGGTGTTTAGGAAGCAGTCTATCTTTTGGAGGTCTTGGGTCTCCTTGCCTCTGCGGGTCCCATATCTCATATCTCTTTAGGGTCTCAGATTTTCGGCGCCATTCGCACGTATGTACCCACCATGATCGATTGAAATAGGTATACCATGTATTATCGGCTTTCAGATTTTCAGGTTTATGAGCTTATGAATAATTACTATATCGTTTGTACTTTTTGTGTCACCTGCTGTACGAGGTCTCTGATGCCCGATTCCAATCGCTCGCATCAGCCCAACATTCCGTGTTGAGGTCGTGCAACAACATACGTTTTTTTCGTTACTGGGCTTTGTCTATATAAAAATATATATATGTACCTATATGTACACATGCACATGCCTATGTACGTACGTACATCTAGGAAATAGACTACACATGTCTTACTCACGTATTTTCGCATGTACACCAATACACACACATAAACAAATAAAAATAAATAATAAATATAAATAAGCAAATAGAAAAAATATATATATATATATATATATATATATACATATATATATACACATACATATACGTATACCTCATTGTATATAGACATTCATACATACACATACATGTGTATATATAAATACACACACATGTATATATGCTGGTACATACACAAAATACGAAGTATGTTCCGGTCTACCCATGTCGCAGGGTCTGACATCGCAGGGGCGAGGGAGTCCGGGAGGCTGTCCAAGGTGGGCTCGCGCGGATGAGGAGGGGTCGGAGGGTCCTGGAGGGGGGGGGGAGTTTTTTTTTTGCCGACCCCCCCCCCCCCCCCCCCCCCCCCCCCCGCGGAGCCTAGGACCCGGGCCCTCGGCATAGAGGGATGCATCTCCAAATAGAGCTGCACCTTCAACTCCACTTGACCACGTGCATCTGTCCATCACATTTTTCGAACTTCATACTTGGATATAATACATGGACATTGACATACAAGGCACATATACGAAATCTTTGTTAACAGCCATCTTTCTGTTGTTTTCTAAATCAAAACCGATGCAAGCATGTGCATTTAAAGCTTGGATGTGCTTACAACGTCCAAGTTTTGAATGACTCGTCTGGGTTCAGATTCAACATTTCCGGTTCAGCGGCTGTGAAGTGTTGAAATTCTGCAGAACACACATGACATGGCATGACACTGCCACGAGAACATGTCTCAGCATGTCGAATTCGCTGACTCGGACTGCAGGCTGTCAAACTTGCAATCCCTTCACTAACAGAGGCTGTGCCAGTGACCAGTTCTTTTCACACCACCCGTTGGAGCCACTCTCGAGCAGCAGTCGCGAGGAACCGCTTCAAAGCGGTTGTGCCAGTTGTGACCCAAAGATTTTGTAACAGCCCACGGTTTAGGGTTTGAGGGTAAGATCTTAGGAAAAACATTTTTAACTGCAAATCGAGTGTCCACAGCACATACGATCCGCACGAAATCTTCGTCTGCAAAACATGCGTTCAGTTGAGGATTCAATCTGCAGCGTTTGCACCGGCAGCAAAGGTGCAACCAGACGTGCAGATGTGGAGCCTCAGAATTCTTAAGTCAAGGTACGTGAACGAAATAGATTCAAAATATGTAATGTAGTGACTGCATAGTGCAAGAAATTTCAGACACGTCTGCCAGACATACGTGACCAAGGAGCTTTGGCCTAAGTTTGTACAGTTTCTTGCCCTCGCAGTAACTCGAAAAGGCTAGCCAGCTGTATCCCAGAATGAAGCGCTTGCAAGCCCGCAGGCCACGAACAGCATTCGAAGGGGATATCTCATAGACAGAAGCATCCAGGATCTCGGAATTTTCTGCCAAAGCACGAGCCGTCCTGGAAGACTGCAGAATCTGTCACGTCATTTCTTCCCAAAGTCTGAAAGTCGGAAGACAGTCGCATTAGTGTCAACCTGTATACCCTAAACCCTAAACCCTCCCATACACATATATACATATATGTGTATATATGAATATACATATATATTTATATATACACATACTATGAAAAAACTGTCTTCAAACGAACTGGCATCCGATGGAGCCGGTTGCCAAGCTACATCGACATCACGTATGCATGCTCCAGTCGCCGGCCAGCAGCTGCGGACCGGGCAAAGGCAGGTGTGATTTCTGCCTGTCACACGAGCTTGATATCCCAGCCTTTCGCATTCAAACTCGGGTAATCCTCACTGAATGAGAATTCATCCAGGGAAAGTTGATGGCCATTGATTGGATCGCGCCCAGCAGTGCAGCATCTCGGTGGCTCGCAAGAGCTGGTTGCCCTGCTTGCCGAACATGTCGACAACCATGCTGCCGCACAGTTCTGCAGCGAAGCCTCTGTATGCGACATGCAAGGAATCGTCCCATATCAAGCGATTGCTGAATCCTGGCGTGTGGATGATCGGCGGCGGGAAGTCCAAGTTGCCCTTGGTCGCCATGAACTCCTCGATTGCATATTGAGTACGGTTAGTGCAGAAAGCAATGGCACGTCTAGCCACTCAGATTATTTGTGCGTGCTCTCCCCACACTGATTGATTCATGAGGTCCTGAAGGGATTCCTCCGAACCATGCCAGCCAGGATCGGCAAAGTTCTTTGAGGTAGTGGGTCGGTCGACCGGTTCTTGGGGAAGTGGCACAGGCGATGGTCCAAGGATGCAGCCTCACGCACGAGGCGTACGTCTTTGGAGAGGGGTTCTTCTCCGTCATCAGAGTCTCCTTGTGCTGCGTCATCTTTTGAAGGCTCGGCGCGCGCAGATCCTTCATCAAGGACTCGACTGGGAGGCTCGGCAGAGCCCTCACCAGGAGGTAGCAACGGGGACGATGGTGACGGGGACCTGTCAGTTGTGGCGTGCGCGGCAACAGCGAAAGACACTTGTTGTTTGAAAACAGGCACATTTCCTTCAACACGATCGGCGAACAGGGCCCCACTAAGGTCTGCTTGCACGTGGTTGCTGGATTTGAGAAAGCAGGGCAATTGACCAGAAAGCCAAAGGAAAGGCAACTGGCCACCGTTTACTATCTCACCCATCGACCTTACGACGGGACAATCGTTCATGAGGTATGCCGTGTTCTGGCCAAAGTCTTGGCCCTCACAGGTCAAAACTTCGTGAGAAGTGACAACGCCATTACCGGTGGAGAAGTGAATCGGCTGTTCGGCCTGAAAGGCTTGCAGGCCTATTTCAGGCGGGATTCCTTGGCGCTGAAGCGCCTTGAGAGACGTCAAGTTGCGACCGGCTCCAGAATCAGCGATCCACTCGAGCTGAAAAGGACCTGTCTGGTATCCTGGCAATGCTACCTCTGTAACCCTTGGCAGGACAGCTGGTACGGCATGGCTACAGACAGAGAGCCAACCGACAACGGTGCGGAACAAGTAGCTCAGTCCCGATCTTTTCCAAAAGCTTGTCGCACTCGATGTGGAACGTCCATCGACCGAGATACCCTGAGCCGTAGTGGGAAGCATCAGGGCGACAGCCGCGGCAGAGCTCTTTGCCGTGGCAGCTGCTCCATTGGCCTTTGGCGCACTGGATTTTCCGGGAGCTGTCTCATGTGAGAATGGACAATTTGCACCTCGGTTGCAGGTTCCTTTCGGAAAGAAAAGGCATGGCGCTTTGGGTGGATTCTCCTTTGGCGGAGCTTTGCTCTCGGCCTTTGCACCTTTGCCTTCACCGTTTGCCTTTGACTTCTTGGGCGGCTTCTTTGGCTGACCGCCTTTGGCGTCACCTTTACCTTTACCCTTATCCTTATCGCTCTTACCCTTCTGCTCCCGATCTTTTCCACCCTTTCCGGTACCTTTGGGACCGGTCGGAGGAGCAGGAGCGGCAGGCGTTGGAGAGGCTGGTGTAGCTTTCTGCTGCTCTCCTTTCTTCGGTGCCGACGGGCTTTTATCCATTCGTATAGAACACAAAGGTGCAGAAGAGTAAATGAGTGAGGGAGTAAATGAGTGCGTGAGTGAACGAATGAGTGTGTGTGTGTGTGTGTGTGTGTGTGTGTGTGTGTCTGTGTGTGTGTGTGTGTCTGTGTGTGTGTGTGTCTGTGTGTGTGTGTGTGTGTCTGTGTGTGTGTGTGTGCTTCTAAGGGCGGGGTGGTTATAAATGATTACAGTGCTTAGCATGGTTAAGTATCTTGTGCAACCATGGTTATTATCATGGCTAAGTTGTTGTTAGTATGCTTATAAGTAGGCTATGTTGCAGCAGTGCAGATGGCTTGTTTAGTAAATGGACGGGGTCATTTAACAATCAGATGTTGTTGCTTGTAAGTGATTAGACAGGATAGACAAGATATGGATATTTTACTTAGCCAAGTTAGCATACTTAATGCTAACTGAGGTCGTGCCATTTAGCACAATTAAGTAAACAGGCCAAGTGTGCTTAGGTGCTGTTCTTTTTGGTATATGTATCGATGCTCGCGGGCAGTATATTTTCGCCTGCAGGGCAATAAAGCTTTAATTCCACAGGCAGCCATGCCAGCAAACACTATATTTTTTTCATAAGATGCATGCATGCTCGCAGGCAGTATACTTAGTTCGCCTGCAGGGCAAGAAGGGCAAGAAAACCATCATGTGACCATGTGTATATACCGACGAAGTTTCTCTGCTCGAGAACTCAGTGTACTTCTAGGTGGAACAAGGTGCAATGGCGCTGTCGCCTGAAGTTTACGGGGAAATCGCGGCCCTACTGCGGAAGACAGAGGGAGGCGAGTTCCTTGTGAAGTCGGTCGCCGACCTCTTCGTCGTTCTTCGCCGCTCTGGTTTGTTGACAGAGATGCGTCTACCCCCACTTTCAGTGGGGGTTCACCCGCAGAACCGGGACGGGTTGATGTTGAATGCGGGCGACGTACACCAGCTCCTCGACAGCATCGCTCAGGTGGGCTTTGTGCCTGCCCGTGTGGATGCCATCGGCATCGAGATAGGCTCGGACGACCACCGCATCTACAACCAACGAATGGTTGATGGTGCCGGTGGCTCGCTTGGTACCATGGACAGCAAACTCCTCAAAGTACTCAGCCTGTCAGCATCTCATACAAACTTTGCCCTCAGACTGGTGGCATGTTCGGCTCGCCACGAGTCGACAGAGCTTTCTGTGAATGGGATGCTAAGCCTTCAGCAAGTCAGGGCTCGAGATGCAGCCCTGGCAGAACACGTGGAGCTTGGGCTTACTTGGCGAGTCATTTCCAAAGAAGTCGGCGAGGCTTTTCCCAGCATTGTCCAGCTCGTTCAAGCATCACAGAATGCGACATTGCAGAAGAGTGAGAGTGAACTCCAGCTTCTTCGCCGCATCTTCTCTTTGGCAAGCCGTGAAAGCTCCCCGGACTTCCAGAACATCAAGAAGGTGGCCCTGAGCTCGAAGCCACCGTGTGGCGATTGCTTTCCGGCTCTCTACAGTTTCGCCCTCCGCTTCTGCGGGGGGGCGGACGGCGGCTTTCTACGAGAAAGCGAGATCTTCGTCAGGAGCTCAGGCCAAACAAGAGCTGTGGGATTGCAGTTCTGGGAGGTGCTCTCCCAAGACTTCAAGAAAGGCCAGGAGCAGATCCCTCATTTCCGGCATGCATTGCTGAAGCTGGCTTTGTCAGGGGGTGGGATCACCGCAAGCACAGCTCGGAAGATGTTCGCCCGAGACTGCGAGAAGAAGGTTGTGGAGGGGAACCAAGTGTTGTGCGAACTTCGGGAGCTCATGGTCAAGAAGGGTGTTGACGTCTTCAGGGATGTCAGCTTCGTGAACATCTTGGGAGTGGTGGACATGAATGTCGTGAGGCTCTGCCTTGGGCTTCCTCGTGCCGAGCAGGAGAAAAGCTATAGGGCCGTCCAAGGCATCGCACACGATGCTTGCCTGCTCTTGGGATTGGAGAGTCCGTGGGCGGCATTTGCTGAAGCAAATGCCGATGGCAAGTCATCGGCCCAGGGAGCAGCTGAGAGGATGAGGGAGCTGAACCCGGATGGGTCACTCCGCAATGCGGAGGACTTGCTGACTGATGCAGGCTTCGTGGTCGATGCCTTTGTTCGTCGCAAAGCGGACAAGTTGGAGTGCCGGATCAAGCACATCAAGGGCTCCCAACTTCAACTGCAGGATCTGCAGAAGAAAGGCTTCATGAAGGTTGCCAGCGATCAGTTCCTTGCTGGTGGGTGGATCTTGTTCACCCCAAAGAAGGAAGCAGAGGTTCTCGAGGATTTGTCCATGCTGGGCTTCTCCCAATCTCTGGAGTATCAGGCTGCTCTCATGGTCGCAGACATCCAAAAAGAGTTGGACATATTGGCACAGAAGCATGATGTTGATGGGGTGCTCGGCAAGCTCAGCTTGCAAATGAAGCCTCACAAGGCTTTGACAGTCAAGCAAAAGTTCACCAAAGGCCAACTGGTGCTTGTGCCAGTGAGCTGGAAGATCATTCACAGGCTGAAATCCCAAGGCTCTTTAGCGAATGCCGTGGAAGTGCAGACCCCATGGAAGCTCGACGATCGCCAATTCTGGCTCTCGTCATGTGTGCAGCTGCCAAAGGGCGACGAGGATATGGGGTCGGGCAAGTGCTGCATCTCCCCGTTTTTCCTCGTCAACATGACGGAAGATGCAGGATCCACCAACATGGAGCTGAGCTGGTCTGGCACGAAGACTAGCAACATCCGGGTGCCACTACTCCGAAACAACATCCTCCTATCGCCAGGCGATCATTTGTCCCAGTTCATGCCGAAGAAGGCCACTCGGGATGATCTTGAGATGCCAGCTGCACCCAAGAGATTGAGAACCAAGCAGTAGGCGCACAGAGCAGATGCATCCGATCTCGGCATCATGCCCGAGCCACCTAAAGCTAAATCTATATGTTTATCATAGATGTAGATCGGTATATACTTAAATGTACATATGTATATTTAAAGATGCATGTAGATGTGAAGTATACATCGATATAGTGCTCGGCTGCCTTGAGGTGTGGCTTTCGTTACATGTCTGCATTTTGCCCAGCAGACATGGATCCATGCGATTTCGATCTCAGGGAAGACTTCCCTGCACAGAGGTTTGAGTGGTGTGCAGCATGAAATGTGCCTTCAGTGCTTTGCAATCTTTGTACGTGTCGCTTGCAGGGCTCTCAGCTCGCAGGCAGCTCTGCATGCATGTGCATGCAGGAGATGTGAAGGCATGCTGTTGTGCCCAGCTCGCTCTCAAGTGTTTCTAGAAGTCTCGCATCCTTTCACCCGTCCCATTGTCGAGCTCAGCATGGACGAGATTCGCATGGACGAGATTCGCATCACACAGAAGTATGTGGTTCAGCTTGGCAAGTCTGCTCCCTTCGTCCCGACTCAGAAGCTCGTGCAAGACGTTCCCTTCATTTGCCTGCAGAAGTGGGACCGAACCAGTGTCAGATTGCTTTCCGGAAAAGCATTAGATCTGAGAAAGCAGAAGAAGGACACTGCAGGATCCTTGGCATGCTCAGCATGGGACGAGCTCGTGCAACTACGACAAGAACGTGCCAACATGCTGCTGCAGGATGCCCTGAAGGAGGAGTCGGAAAATCCCAAGCCCAAGAAGGAGAAGCCTGTTCGAGCACAGTCCAAGCATGCCGTCATGCTCCCTTTGTCGATGGAGGTGGAATTCCATGGCAAGTCCATTACCATGCTGTTGGAGGGGTTGGGGTCGTCTTCAGTTTGGGTGGAATTCACGGAGGACAACATTAAGTTCCTGCGGGAAAAGTGCAGCTCCAGCGAGTCCACTCCCAAGAAGAAGAGAAAGATTGCCAAGAAGGGTAAGAAGAACGATGACAACCAGGAAGCCGCTGATAATGATGACGAGGACGGCGAGGGCGAGGAAGAGGATGAGTGAGTTTTTGTGGTGCCCAGTTCGATGGCCGGCTTGATTGGGTATAAAAAATTGAACAGAAGCAAAGAGAGAGATGGAGGAGAGAGAGAGAGAGAGAGAGAGAGAGAGAGAGAGAGAGAGAGAGAGAGATTATATACATATATATATATATATATAATGTATTATATGGAGACATAAACATATATGTATGAGAGAGAAAGAAAGAGAAAAAGAGAGGCAGACCGAGTCAGTGAGTCGATGCCTCAGGTGCCAAACTGTTTGCATGCTGTGTTCCATGGTGTGCAGCTCTTCATGTCGTTGCTGATTTGCAGTTGAAACACTCGATCGTGAACCGATTCAGGCTCTTTTGTGGGTCGATGCATGCATGCATGCATGCCGCATGCAAACTTCAAACATCCTTTGATGCATGTGGCATGCAAACACCAGGTCGTGGGCCACAATGCAATGCACATATCAGGTCATGGGCCACATGTGCAGGCTGGCATGCACTGCATGCACTTTTTCAAGGGTTGAGGGCCTTGTGGGCTTTCCGGTGCAGCCATGGCTTGCTTTGCCATGCGATGGTGTGGCATGCCTCAGGTCGGGGTTTTTGGAGACTTTGCATAAATGGATCGTATTATATATATATATATATATATCTGTCTTGCCTAGGACGACGAGCACAAGATGGTGCAGATCGCCGGCATGGAATTTCACGACCTGCAGCCGGTACGAGGACCCCTCAGATAAGTTTACTTCGCCCGGATCGTTCCCAAACACTCTGGCCAGGACAGAAGAAGTACCGGTGGCAGGTCGATGTCCCCGGTGGGGGCCGGCTTCGCTGGACCAAAGGGGGCTTCCACATCGACATCATGAGTGACCCTCCACAGCTGTCGGTGTGGTGGAACGATTCCGACAGTGAATCCGTTCCCTTGAAAGGCGAGACTTTGAGTGCTTCTTTTCGGATTTACATCAACATGCATCCCCGTCAGGATGGATGTTCTGGGACAACAAGGCCTCCAAGTACAGAGAGAGCATGATCGTGATAGAGGCTTCCTTTGTTCGGATCCTGTTGTGTCTTTTTGCACACATATTATATGAAGTCGCTTCGTGTAGGAGCTGACCGCCTCTGAAGGGAACTTGGAGGCGGGTTATACTTGACTTGAGTTTTGCTGCAACTATATAGGTGTGCTTGTTCCTTGGCAGGATGCGTCACCAGCACCCATGCAGGCAGCCGGGGTCTTTGCTCCGGAACTTTTGCTTGGCTCGTTCGGTTGCATGCTGGAGGGAAAAGCCACCGATGAGGTCCAGGATGTGTGCACCTCAGCTATACTTATAAGCCCATGTGATGTTGAATCCCAATTGTTTGCAGGCAGAAGGCGAGGAGCCGATCCATGTTCGGGCCCAAATTGCGATCGGCACCATGCTTTCATGGGTTATAGCTTCTAAAAGCGCCAAAAGGCCGAGATCCCCGAGGACGAGCAAGCTCCGGTGCAGGGCCCAAGCTTACCATTGAGATGTTGGTTGTCATTTCTTGTGAGCCCAGGACCACTTTGACCCCTGGGTCGGGCCCTTGGCATGCTTGCATGCATCATATATACTGCTGTAGATTTAAGATATGCCCGGAGGATCAGGAGGAGTATGCCGAGGCCGAGTTAGCACTGCTTTGCTTCCTGGATGCTGCCTCTTGCATGCACCACCCGATACATTTTTCAGGACATTGACTCCAGTGGCGACTTGGAGGAGGCATTGACTGGTGCCTGCATGCATGATTTCAGCGACACTATATACAATATACCCTAAACATAAACCCTAAACCCTGAACCCTATTAGAGCCTAAACCCTTAAACCGTGTAGAATTGGAATGTCCTTTGGGCAGGATCCTCTTGTGGATGGCTTGCAAGAAGCCCAGGAGGCTGGATGGAGGTCATGCCCACATGCACACATCCCGTGCACTTGTGTTGCAGGAGACAGAAGAAGTCGCTTTGGAAGAGCCCGTGTTCGCCGGTGCTTGTGTCTTAGGTTTTCGCTGGGTCGGTATAATGAACATCTTAGGTGCCAGTGCCTCCGAAGCCGAAGAAGCGAGCACAGACCTCAATTCCACTTCCAGCACATTTAATTGAATCCTTGTCCGGATGCCAAGGCCGTGGATGGAACCACTTTGGCCGTGTTCTTGAGTTGCATGGCTTCCTTCTTCAACGAATGCTCGCCGTGCTGAGGTCAAGGAACCGGAGGGACCACCTCCGAGAAAGTGCCGAAGGTGGCCCGTGGGGACCCCATTGCATGCATGCAAATTGGATTGTTTGCTGCTTCTCCTCGCTGCTGCTGCTGAGGCGGCAGGATCGAGCAGCTCTTGGGAGGTCGGTCTGCTATTGCGGCCGAGTTGTTTCGGTGCTTCTGAGATGTGACAGGGGTTGCCGATGATGGCTTGGGAAGCCAACTGGCAGGCCATGCTCACTTGGGCTCACGAGGGCACATGTGCATGCACACATCTAATATGAAATATATGTGTGTGTGTGTCTACATCTACATTTACATACATACATACATATATATATATATATATACATACACATGTACATACATGCATACATGCATACATACATATTATACATACATAATAGATAGACATTCTAATATATGCACATATACTTTCTCGATAGTGAACATTCAACATGCAATCCTGCCTGCGAGCTGATAGCCCTGCAGGCGAAGTAGTATATAGTCACATATACAAGGCAGTCTCTGTGTGTAGATATACACATAAATGATAGGGTTTGGTGTTTGGGCTTAGGATTTAGGATTTGTCCTGGTTCCGGTCAGCTGAAAGGTGGCTGTGCCCAATGCTGGCGGGATCCAGCAGTGGGGCAAGGACAGGGCCCCAGCTACTTTGGTTTGAGGTTTTTTTTCCGTTGGTCACCGACTTGGATGCACGAGGGCTCCGGATACAAGGGGCAGCAGATGGTCAAGGCCGGGGAGTTTGTGGTGCCAAGCTCGTCTCGCAGGGCCATTGGCTCGCGAGCAGAGGGAAGCAACCATGAAGCTTGCAGGTGAAGGCACCGTGGGCAGCCACAGGCGCCAAGGCCGCAGGGCACCAGCTCTCCGGGTTCGTCGACTCGGAGGGCACTTGGTGGCCGCCGGGGGGGCCGCAGGTGGGGTCCAGTCGAGGTTAGTGCACAGCGAGCCCGTATTGTTCATGTTGCAGGACCCGCAGCCGGACAAGGGCTGGGCAGCAGGTTCAGATGGCCCGAGCCGCTCCTGCTGCTCTTGCCCTGGCATCGGACAGTGTTGCCACGGTTCGAGAGCAGGCGGGCTTCTGAAATCAGCAGTGGAATGTGGCTCCGAACATAAGTGTTTCCGTGCTGCAGACCCAGTTCCAGAGGGAGCTGCTCTCCTTCGCGATGCAGCAGAAGCCCAAGTGAGGCAGGCTTTCATGGCTTTGCAAATGATGACATGTGCCCCACCGGAGCCACCACCCACCACATCCCTGGCCCCGACATGCAGCAACACTGTGTAAATGGGACAACCAGCACTTTTATCGATCTATATGGGTGCGGTGGCCGGGGTGACCACGGAAATATCGATCTATAAAGGCGGGGTGGTGGGAATGGCACGGCCAATATCGATCTATAATTCTGGTCTGGCCGGGGTAACCCCCCGGATATCGATCTATAAAAATGTGGCCGCCGAGACCAAACCGGGAATATCGATCTATAAAAAACTGGGTTTCGAGGTTCCGGGCCCTTGTGCCCCCAAACTCAGCAAGCCTGGCTGTACAATGGCCGGGTTGGGCTATCGGGCCGGGCCCCTGGAGTGGGTGTTCCATGACTCAACAACAACATCACGGCTGCCTCGCTTGTGCCTGTGTTCATCTCTAGCCTTCCCGTGTTTCCTTGGACCGGCTTCATTCCAGATTGCAGGTGCCTGGGACATGGATGCCGTCTTCAAGTTTTGCATCCTTATATGCTTGGTTCTCAGACACCAAATCTTGGGCACCATGGGCATTGATGAAGCCTGCATGCTCGCGCAGGTCCTGGCCCTGTGGCTTCTTCCGTGATCTTCCTACTGAGCTCTGCCGGGTTGGAGCCTGGACCGAGACTGTGCTGTGGGCTTCTATATATGCATGTAGACCTGCAATGTAGGTGGCCTGATACTTTAGGGACCTTCAGGCCTCGGCTTGTGGCTGCTGCCAGGAACATGTCATCCTGGCTCTAGCTTCACTATATTTACATAATATCTACATATGCACACACACACATACACTCAAAACCTAAATAAATGGGCACGGTACATGTTCCCTGCTTGTGGCTGCAGCCGAGGCTATGGAAGCACTGGCATTTAAACTAGACACATATACATGTGCCAGCCCGTGTCTTGGTCTGGGTGGGCTCTTCTTGCTGTGGACTAGCCGAAATTGGCCCCGGGTCCAGCCCTGTATACGAGCATGCAGTAGCCGTGTCGCGAGTCCGACTGCAAAAGATTCGGGATGTCTGCCGGCGAGCATGCACTGCCCTGCCCTGGCGATTTCCTTGTGTTGCATGCTGTGCATTGCAGTGAGGGCAGAAGAGACAAACGAGAGAAAACAGCACAGGGCACAGAACTATAAACATTAGCTTGCAAGGTAACCTGCAACTGTGCAGTCGCCTCCCCCTCCCTCTCTCATTCTCTTAGACTCTATATCACTCTTCATTATATCCTTTATGTTCTTATACATATACTAACACTATAGAGCTATATTTATATGCATATATATATATATACATACATACATACAGATACAGACATATATATATATATATACATATACATACATATATATATATGTATATACACATACATTGTTATAGTTTATACATATACATATATATATATATATACATTGTAGACATAAGATCTATAATATATGTATACACACATATTATACATATACATATATACATATACACATATATGTATATATATATATATGCATGTATACATATACACATGCATATATATATATATATATGTATGCACTATAGATGTGAGTTGTATGGTTGCCACAATAAACATATGCTAAATACTGTATATACATGTATATAGGATGAATATATATATATATATAGATAGATAGACAGAGATATATATATATATATAGATAGATAGATGGATAGATAGATATATGTATGTGTATATATATATACACATATCTACGAGTTGCTTGGTTGCTCGCTTGTTTCATTGTTGCTTCTCTGGTGTGCAAAACAAGCAATGACATTCGGCACACAGCCAACCAAGACACGAAGACACAACAATGACATCGTCGTCAGCCCTTGTTTCCGGATGTGGCATATTTCTCGGTACAAGTGGTCACCAGGACTGCATGTGCGGTCCTACATGATGTGCATGTGTGTTCTTGTTGTGCTTCTGTTGCTGTGCTTTCGTGTGTATCTATATACTGCTGCTGTCTTTGTGTGTCGCCATTGCTGTGCACGTCGGTGTCTCGCTGTGCCTGCATGCATGTGGCTGTCTTTGTGCACTGTGGGACTGCTTCTGTGTCTCTCTCTGTGAGTGTCATGTGTCTTGGCTTTGTGTTTTCATGTTCTCTTGGTGTCTTGCGATCGAGACGACACAGACAAAGAGACAGAGGCATGCATGACCGTCATGTATTGACACATGTGCCCAAAACAGGAAGTACAGAGACATGCACAACAGACATGCATTCAGATAAACCAAGCAGGCATGGGAGGGATCGAGGCAGGAGGAGGAGGGAAGCAGCCAGAGAGCCATGGATATATAGGAGGTGGGCATGGCTGAGGCAGCTTATATAAGGGGCCGGAGGGGATGGTGACTGGAGAAAAGGACGATGGAAGGAACAGGGAGTTTAGATTCGGCTGCAAAAGACAAAGGAAACGAAGTGAGGATGCCGGCACACCACACATAAGACATGAGAGCGAACAACTTCAAATCATGTCCGGGTGTATCTAGTCTGTATACGGAACTATCATATATATATATATATATATATATGTATATATGTATATATATATATATATGTATATATATATATATGTATACATATGTATGTATATATATGTATATGTATATATATATATATATATATATACTTTGGAGAAGGAGAAGCAAAAGCCAGAGACAGAAAGAGAGAGAGAGAGAGAGAGAGAGAGAGAGAGAGAGAGAGAGAGAGAGAGGAAGAATCCAACATTTCGCGAACCTGGCCCGCCGATATGTCCAAGCAAGGCTCAAAAGGATTGATTGCAAAGATCGGTTGCAGGGCTTCAAGCTCGCAAACAGATCGACATGTCTGCTGCCACAGCCATGGATCAGTTGAAGGGGGATTTGGCTGCTACAGCCAATTTTCTCCAGTCCATGACTGCACTCCCGAACTACGACAGTGTTAGAGAGGTGCAAGCAAAAGCCCTTTGCCAGCGAGTGAAGAACCTTGCCTCCGTGGATGCAAATGGAGCCTCAGCCCTGCTGGCTGCATGGACTGCAGGAAAGCAATGGACTTCTCAACAAACAAAGGAGTTCAGTGATCTCTTGGCTGGAGCAGTAGCTAGAACCAACACCGGGACAGGTCAGGGTGGCAAGAGAGCTACTCAGAAAGTTGATGCTTTCGAACCTTACCTGTCCGTCAAAGATATCCAGGCTTTGGAAGCTGGTGACAACATCCACGTGAAGTTGGATGTCTTGGCATGCCGGTGCATCAAGCTGAGGCTCAGCTGCCCATCTGAGGCTTGCTGCAAAGCGATCTTGGCAGCTGGCTTGGCCAGGGCAGGCGGTGATGTGGGGGCGGTTGACAGCTATGCCAACAAGCAGTTGTTCAAGAAAATGCTGAAAAGCAAAGCCAAAGGCTTGCCCAAGAATGGCTTTCACCTCGAGCATTATCCAGCATCGCCAGACAATCTGCCCCCTGAGCTCGCCGATGCATACTCTCAAGAGGATCCTGCATGCACTGTGCAGATGCAATCTCCCGACAAGGTGCAGGCAGCATCATCTGCAATCGTGTTGAGAGGGAGCTCGAAGAAGCTTCGTGGTGGAAACATGATGGGTGCCGGTGGCATGCAGAGCTGGCCTGCAGTGTGTGCAAGTGGCAACAACAACCCCATGAACATGCAATTCAACATGGGCCTGCAAGGCATGCAGCCCGGGATGACGATGATGGGTATGATGAACACCATGAACAACATGATGCAGAGGCTCATGCAGGACCAGAATAAGCAGCAGCAGGACCCGATCCCGAACATGCAGTACTTCGCACCCGGTGGAGGTCAAGCGGGGGCAACCACCATGGGCCAGGGGCCTGCAGCAGGAACCCAGGCACCTGCAGCAGCAACCCAGCAGGCACCCGCAGGGGCATCTGCATCGGTCCAGCAAACAGCACTTGTGGCGGCAACGAATGCATCAGCTGGTGTCTCGCCGGCAGTGCAGTTGGAGATGAGTGATCCTGAAAACGACGAGGCCGACGAGGCAGAAGTGTTGAGGCAGGCTGGGCTCGTTGCAGATGCAGCCAACAAGAAGAAGGGGATTCTTAAGAAGCCTGCAGGCTTGCCCAAGGCAAAGGCAAAGGCCAAAGCCCATGCCAAAGCAAAGGCAGCCAGTAAGGCCAGTGCCAAGGCCAGTGCCAAGGCCAGTGCAAAGGCCGTTGCAAAGGCCAGTGCAAAGGCCAGTGCAAAGGCCAGTGCAAAGGCCAAAGCCGCCCCGGCCGGTAGCAGAGAATACTATGCCAATCTTTCCATGAAGAAAAGGGTGAGCCTTCGCCCGAATGGTTGCAGCAAATGCAGATTCGCACCAGGCTGCAGGCCCAGCTGCTTCTGTAAGTAATAGCTGCTTGCCCGATTCAAATGACCGGCTCGATGAGTGGGGAACTCGTCGACTGCAGCACAGAGGGAGGAAAAGATCATCATGCAGGCATGCACTTATGCACATCATGTTGCCTCTTCTGCTGCATGTGTGTGTGTGTCTTGCCAGGCAGCATGTAAACCTGAGTGATCGGATCGGCTTGCAGATTGGTCTGATGCTGCATTGCAAGTATATAAATATCTCCTGTATATATATATATATATATATATATATATGTATATATATATATGAGCCCGATACCTTTAGGGTCTATTTAACTAGTCTGCCATATATACAATATAAGATCCCTATCTAAATCATATGTTCCTACATATTATATTACAAGACTTACGCTCTGAAAAGTTTAGCATTACTTAGGTCTATAATATTTTTATCATTATTGCTGACACCATTGCCACGTTGATACCTGATTAATATACAGTGTCACCTATACAGACAACTGAATTTTAATAATTAATACCTATAACAATATCATTACGAATCCAATGGAACACAAAGCAATAACACTCCAACCAAAATAATTATAGTAAGTATTGCTTACATCCCTGTCGCTGCGAATCCTACCTAGTGCAAGTTAGCATCACTACAATCATATATTAGGCATTGCATATATACTGTCAGTACTAATGCAGTCGAATAGAAATTACAAACAGTGTAACCAAAATCTTTCTTTTTAGTATTGTCTACGCCACTGCGACTATGAATCCTATTCAGCGTAAGTTACCTCCTCTACGTGCAAACTACTTATAATACTTCTTATCTAGGTCCGTGTCATTAGGATGCATATCAAACAGAAAGCAACACCAATACAACCAAAATAATTATAGTAAGTATTGCTTACATCTCTGTCCCTGCGAATCCTACCTAGTGTAAGTTAGCATCACTATAATTATCTATTAGGTATTGCATATACTGTGTCAGTATTAGTGTAGCCGAACAGAAATTACAAACACTGGAACCCAAAATAATTCTACTAAGTATTGTCGACGCCCCTGCAACTAGGAATCCTACATCTCGAGGGAGAGAACTGTGAACTGCCACTAACCATCCAGGCTCCACAAAAAGACAGACACCAACTCGAACAAAAGATTGGCCTAAGCAATCGTGACATTACTAATTGTCGTACCTGCGGTACATCAATCCTGTAATCATTGCTGCCATATTGCAGTTGTCTTTCCTTTGCCTCAGCCTCTGTAAGGCCCCTCGCGTCTGCGCTGGCACAGGATACGCAGCGTCTCACTCTTATGCGGGACAGCAGCCGCAAGCAAATTTGCGCCTCCTGTGCCCGTTTCGAGCAGCTTGTAATGCTGCCCGTGCTATCCGAATCGCAGTTGATAACTCATGGCAGCCGAATAACACCAATACAACCAAATTAATTATAGTAAGTATTGCTTACATCTCTGTCCCTGCGAATCCTACCTAGTGTAAGTTAGCATCACTACAATCATAGATTAGGTACTGCATATATAGTGTCAGTACTAATGCAGTCGAACAGAAATTGCAAACGATTTAATCAAAAATAATTATAGTAAGTATTGTCTACGCCCCTGCAACTAGGAATCCTACGTCCCGAGGGAGAGTACTGTGAACTGCCTATAACCATTCAGGCCCCACAAAAAGACATACGCCAACTCAAACAGAAAGATTAGCCGAAGCAATCGTGACAGTACCAATTGTTCTACCTGCGGTACAGCAATCCTGTAATCATTGCTGCCATATTGCCGTCGTATTTCCGTTGCCTCAGCCTCTGTAAGGCTCTCGTGTATGCGGGTTACATATGCTACATATATCTACTGAGGCAAGCCAGGTCTGAACAAACTAGTTCCTTGTTAATAGGGTTTCAATATGAGGAGTGCATGTAATGTATTGGTTCGCCCTGTCCAGGAAGTGAAGAGAAACATTATAGCCCCTGCAATGTGCCAGTTTCTTCTGTCCGTAAGAAGGGCTTTCCGATGTATCAGCTTCATATCAAGAGTGCTTCAGTAGGATGAGTGGGCGTGACAGGTCAAAGGCTTGTAATGTGTTCGTTTGTTCTGTCTGGGGGCTTTCGAATGTATAAGTTCCTCGCCAAAAGAGTTTCGATAGGCGGGAGTGGAGTGACACATTAGAGAGTCTATATTGTATCAGTTTGTTCTGCCCAGGGGCCTTCCAATATACAGGGTCGCTTCAGTGTATAAGTTCCTTGTCAATAGGTTTCCATGGGGAATGGAGTAACACATTAGAGGGTCTGTAATGTGTCAGGTCGCTGTGTCCAGGAGACTTCCAAAGTAGGATTTTCCTTGTCAATATACTTTCAATAGAAGGGATGAAGTGACACATTAGAGGGCTTGTAATGTGTTAATTCGTTATGCCCAAGTCAATAGAGTTTGAACAGGGGAAGTGGAGTAACACTTTACAGGGCATGTAATGTGCCAATCTGTTATGTCCTGGACTTTCCAGTGTATAAGTTCCCTGTCAGTAGAGGATCAA
>CAJNDT010006013.1:385151-458970 GCA_905221615.1 Symbiodinium sp. CCMP2592
TAAGCGTGCGTGTGTCAGACATGGTGCACAAGCCAACCTTTTTCACTCTGCAGACGGCGCCACATCATGGATCTCTTCAAGATATATCGAGCACTCCACGCCATCAACATAGTTCGCGGATGGGAAGCGTGGGCACAAGATCTCATGAATTTCATGAAATCTTCTTCTGCAAAGTTTGCGAAGAACATGGGGTTGATAGCATTGCGTTCAATGTCAGATATCAGGTGACACAAGTAATGGTGTTTCGGCCTCACTTTGTACAGAGTTTGCTTGCGAAGCAAGCATTGCCGAGCCATCCTTTGCCAGAGTTCCAGGTGCAATTGCAGCAAAGCAGTGCCTTGAGAGGCTTCATGTCGAGCGAGAAACGGTCGTTGGCCTTTGCCGAAGAGCGACAAAGCGGAATCCAAGGACCAGAGCATAGCGGCACGAACTTGATTCCAGTGAATAAAGTCAGCATCTGCAGTCCACGGCACGGCCCGCTCCTCATTGGGTAGGATATATATATATATATATATATATATATATATATATCTATCTTTCACCATGCCATTTAGGAAAACAAGCGATATGGCTGATGCAGTTCAAGTACTACGTCAATGGCAAAGTGTGTCACAAACGCCAGCAAGTTCCTCGTTCGAGATGCTTTGATGCGTGACGACAGCTCAGGGTAGTTGGCGCTGTCCGATTTGCCCAGCGATGCCACCGTCAGCGGCTTGATGTGGACGTCCAGGCGACGGTCACGAGCCCACAGCTTGGCGCGTGCAGTAAAAGTAAACAGGACATTGTCGAACGGTGTGTCAGAAGCCATGCCCAGGAACTCATGCATCTGACCTGGACGATTCGAAAGCACAAATGATAGCAACTTCTAAACCCCATGACATGCAGCAAACAAACCCACGTCACAGCTTACCATGCTCCGAGATTCGGCTTTCCAACGTTTCCCAGAGGACACTGCCAATGAGGTCCCGCAAGATGCCCAGATGGGCAATGTGCATTACTCGGCTGCAGAGGCACCACATTAGTTGTTAAAGCAACTCTTTCAATCTCAGTCCTACACCGTTTACCAGCCAATCATACTGCAAGTGGGAAGCTGTCGAAAGCGCGTCTGTGTTTGTGAAAGCCAGGGATCACCTTCCATGGAGTGTGCTCCTCTGTGGTACATGCTTGCCTCGGTTCCAGGGTTCGTCGCCAGTTGGCAGCCATCGTAAAGTCAGCGTAGGTGAGGCCACGAAGTCTTTTCTGGGCAAGGCAAAGGTCGCAACAGTTGTTGGTCAAATAATTCCTTCTCAACCGGTGGCTGAGCATGTGGGCTTCCTGGTCACCCTTCCACCACGAGAAGATGGCACGTTTGTCGCCCATGATCGGGGTTTTTGCCCTCTTGCCCCTGAAGCTGTTTTCTGGGAAAACCACGTCCAAATGGTCGCGATCTGCAAAACATCCAGTTTTCAAGGATCTCAGGTCCCACTCAAGCACAGCCAGCACTGCCTCTCGTGTTTTGGCGCAGATGCGACTGGAAGGCAAGCCAATGAAGCAATGTCGCGACAAGAGGGATCCCCTTTCGTTCAGGGGCACAGACCAGCTCCAGAATGCCGCAGACTCATCATGATAATTTGGCACGGCGTCTTCGTGCCAGACCATGGGGTACGTCAGGTGCAGCGGGTGGTCCTTATGAGCAGAGAGGTACACCTCATCTGTTTCTCCTCAGTGTGTCGCCCACGGACTCAAGCATTTGTGTTATACGGGGGTTCAGGGGTCTGTGGCTAGATAGGTAGATTGGTCGATATGTTTTCTTTTAGAAAAAAATAAACTACTTTAAAGTTGCGGAGTTTCTGGCCCACCACTCTTCCAAGCTTCCCAGCCCCAGAAAAATTTCAGACTCCAGGCCTCGAGCGTGTATTTCATGGAAGACATCAGATGGCAGCACGAAGCAAACCTCCTCGTGAACCAAACTTCTGGTTTGATTCTGGCCGGGTCTCCCAGAGCTGAGCAGCGGCAGCTTACATCTGTATCCACGGAAAGGGAGTTGTATCCAGCGCCACATGTCTCTTTCTCTCGTGCTCCTTGAAAACTGTCGATTTGCGACACCACGTGCACCGTCACAGACAAAGGCTGCGGCAATCTTAGCGGAGTCGTGAATCGACATGGCACCAGACCCCACACGTTCTGCCAACACTTCCGCTCCACGGCCATCCATGTCGTCTGTCTTCCTGATCAGCTCTGTACAGGGGTGGCAAGTGCCAACGCCCTGAAAGAGATGTGGAAATAATGCGGTTGAGACTCATTCGTCGATGTTGTTGCTTCCTGCAGCAACCATGCAAAATTTATGCTGAGCGTAGCTGTGGACAAAAGCATTATTGCAACTCCCCATAATTGATTGCATGTTCTGCTGGCAGCTGGCATGACCGCGGACTCCAAGTTCGGAGCTGCACTGCACGAGGTGGACGCACCGTACCTGCGACAGGATATATAATAGGACGAGATTGTGATCGATCGTGCGACGCGAGACCGAAGGCAACAACGCAGCTGTCAGATTTTTTGTCACAATAGCCGCTGAACTATAGCAAAAGTGTGCAGGATTCTGCAGGCATCGGAGCAGGATCTGTCTTGGCCATGACGACATGCGCAGCAACGCAATATTCATTGGTATCATTGCGGCTCCCTAGAAGGGGCCGGGTCAAATTCTATTTCCTGGATTGAGGGGGCCGGGGCCTCAGCCCTGGAGGCGAGGCCCCACACTAGAGTAACATGGACAAGATTGCATCCCTGCCACGTCTGCCAGACAGCACCCGTGACCCGCACGACACCTGCGCTGCCGGGAGAGGAGGCCTCATGCCCGGCAGAGACGAACCAAAACAAGCGAGGGTTTCACTGCTCCTTTGGAGCACCCTTGCGTTTCTTGTTGGATCCCTGCTTATTGGCCGGTTTCATGGTCGCTGCTTTTGTGAGGCTTTCAGCTGCTTGCTTCGGCCTTTCCATATCTTGCAGCAGCAGCACGTACTGCTTCCCGAAAGGGAGGTACTGCTCCTCCACCTCCACTTTGGCTCTCAACAATGCCTTCACATCGTTGTACAATTTCCTGGCATGTGACATGCGCCACGCACACATGTGGCAGAATCGAAAACAGTTCCCTACGAGAGAAAGTATAAGTGCGAGCGGGGCACTTGAAGTTGCTCTCGGCGTTGGCCAGATCTTTCAGCAAGTCCTTGCCGTAGGGATTCGCTTCCATCTCCGTCTTCAGCTTGGCAGCCAACGTAGACCCAGCCAGGGCTTTCTTCGCCAGGTCCTCGCCCTTGTCGAGCACAGTCATGTTTTCCAGCGTCTTCTTCTTCGGCTTCTTGGGTGCTGGCGGATTTCGGGTATCCTTCTCTCCCGATGGCACACCCTTCGGATCGGCCGTCGCAGGCGTTGATGGCACCGAAGGCGAAGGCGGGGGAGCCGAGGACGATGACGGCTGTCCAAGCCGTCGTTTCAGAGCACTCGGTTCGGGCCGCCTCCGTAGCACATGTGCAAAAAAAACATGTGGTGCACAAATGCATTGGACCTGCAACCCTCACTAAATCTGGGTAGGTGGCATAAGATCTTTCAGAGCAGGCAAATCATCTCGATGAACATTCGTGCGGGCGCCCACGATCTGGCCTGAGATAACATGAAATAAGCTATGGGATTCTCGAGGGAGACTGATTGACGTCACAAACACACAATTAAAGGCACATGTCCAGCATGGGATCAGTCAGGCCAAGGAACGATCGATGTCGGAACTCCCCCAGTTCCTTCGAGAGGACACGGGCAGCAGCACTTTTAAGATGCAGCAGACCTACAGAACATGCATGAACAAAACTCTCAGACGTCGCATGATGTCATGTGGTCCTCTCTGTCTTGGAAAGGTAGAAGATCTTGGAGCCTCGGAGGTTTGGATCTTCGGCCCAATCTCCACTGGCTTCCTTCTCTTTCATGACATCTGTCGCCCGCTCTCCGTATTTCTGGATCAGTTCCAGCTCCGTGTAGGGAGCTGAATTCGTCAGCTCCTGGCTGCTGACCTCCTTCACGACTTGCCGCTCGTAGCTGCTGCACAGCTCCTGCAAGTCGCCCCCATGCTCTATGAGCTCACTGATCAAGTCCGAAACGGAGTCGTCATCCTCTTTTGCAAGCTTCTCTCTCAGGGAAGCGGGCAGGGCTTCCTGCCTTTTCGGATTCTTCCTCAGGCGATTCAGAAGCATCGCGCTCTGGCGTCTGTTGCACGCAGGCTTTTGCACCGGCGGCTCTTCGGAAGCCGGCTTCCGATCCACAGTTTTTTTTGCTTCTTCCTCTTTCTTCTCATCCTTCTTCTCATCCTTCTTCTCTTCACACGAGGGCTCCTCGGTTTTCTCCTCCTTCACTTTGGTCCATCCCAACTGTTTCTTCACTTCGTCCTCGTCATCCACTCTGGACCTCAGGGCCTGTGACTGCTGACGCAGCCGGGCGAGCTCATCCATTTTTTTCTTGTCCTCCGCTTGCTTGTCGAGCTGCTCCCTGACTTTCGCCATCGCTTCTTGCACAGTTTCTGAATCCATCTTGGACTGTAGATTCAGTTTTCGCTGAATTTCCTCCTGACGTGCTTGCTTCTCCGCTTTCAGTTGATCCAGCTCCAGCAGAAGTCGCTCCCGTTCGTCTTCGTATCTCTTCTCCTGTCAGTTTCTAGCCTAATGGTTTACAAGGTTTATAGGGGTTAGGGGTTATAAGGGTTTGGGGAGGTTCATAAGGGTTTAGGTTTAGGGGTTAGGGCGAGTTTTGGGAAGATCGGATCAGAGCGCACGTGTTGGGTTTAAATAAGTTAGGGTTTAGGGTTTCTAGGGTTTAGGGTTGTGGACATTTAAGGTTTAGGATTGATCGGCCTGGTCTAGTGGAGTCTCTTTGGCCTTTTCATTTTCTTTCTTGAACCTGGCTTCCTCCTCCTCCTCCTCTTTTTTCCTGATCTCTTCTTGGGCCTTTTCTTCTGCCTCCTTGCGCCTGGTTTCCTCCTCCTCTTTTTTCCTGGTCTCATCCTTGGTGTTTTCTGGGCCCTCCTTGCACTTGACTTCCTGATCCTTCTGGAGCATCAGGAGCTGCCGTTCCAAGTCATCCATCTCCTTCCGGAGTCTTTGTCTGGTGTTTTCTGCTTCCTCCTTCCGCCTGGCTTCCTCCTCCTCCTCCTCCTCCTCCTCCTCTGTTTTCCTGATCTCTTCTTGGGCCTTTTCTGCTTCCTCCTTCCGCTTGGCTTCCTCCTCCTCCTCTTTTTTCCTGATCTCTTCTTGGGCCTTTTCTTCTGCCTCCTTGCGCCTGGTTTCCTCCTCCTCCTTTTTCCTGATCTCATCTTTGGCCTTTTTTTCTTCCTCCTTGCGCCTGGCTTCCTCCTCCTCTTTTTTCCTAATCTCTTCTTCGGCCTTTTCCTTTGCTTCCTTCTTAAGCCTGAGGTTTTCCTGATCTTGCTTCATGATCTCTTCCCAGCGCCTGTTGTCTTCCTCCTCCTTTTTCTGCATCTCCTCCATTCTCTTCGTTTCTTCTTCCTTGCGTCTCTTGCATTCCTCCTCATCCTCCTCAGCTTTATTCATCCTCATGGATTCTTCCTTCTTACGCAGATCCTCCAACTGTCGTTCCAAAGCAGCTCTGCGTTGCATGAACTCCTCATCCTTAATCTTCTGTTCGTCTGCGATCCGTTTCGCTTCCTGCTCCTTGGTCCTGCGGATTTCCTCTTTCATCTTTTCTTCTTCTTTTGCCTTCCGCTTTGCATCCTCCTCTTTCTGGCGGATCTCCTCCTTCAGCCTTTCTTCTTCCTTCCGCCTGGCATCCTCCTCCTCTTTCTTGCGCATCTCTTCATTCAGCTCCTCTGCCTTCCGCATGGCTTCCTCCTTCTGTCGGATCTCCTCGTTCAGCCTTTCTTCTTCTGCCTTCATCTTGGCTTCCTCCTCCTCTTTCTGGCGGATCTTCTCCTTCAGCATTTCTTCTTCCTTCCGCCTGGCTTCCTCCTCCTCTTTCTTGCGGATCTCCTTCAGCTCCTCTGCCTTTCGCATGGCTTCCTCCTTCTGTCGAATCTCCTCTTTCAGTTTTTTTTCTTCTGCCTCCATGGCTTCCTGCTTCTTCCGGATCTCATCCCTCAGGCGGTTTTCTTCTTCCCTACGCCTGCTTTCCTCCATCCCCATGCGGATCTCCTCGTTGAGCTCATCGCTGAGCCTTTGTGTTTCTTCCTTCCGCCTGGCTTCCTCCTCCTCCTTCTTTCGGATCTCCTCATTCAGCCTTTGTTCTTCCGCCTTCGCTGTGGCTTTCTCATCTTGTTCCTAGCAATGATTCAGGGCGAAAGTATGCGGGCGTTGGCACTTGCCACCCCGCACGGACGTACACTAGTCCTAGCAATGATTCAGGGCGAAAGTATGTGGGCGTTGGCACTTAGCCACCCCGCACGGACGTACACTAGTCCTAGCAACGATTCAGGGCGAAAGTATGCGGGCGTTGGCACTTGCCACCCCGCACGGACGTACACTTTAAGGGTGTTGGCACTTACGAACTGCAAATCCTACCTCCATTTGTTTCTTCAAGGAAACCACACGGTTCCGCAGGAATTCCTCTTCCTCCATTCGTCGCTTCTTTCTTGCCTCGACGGAAAGACCGGACGACTTGCATGCAGAGCACCTAATTCAACCAAATGCAATTGGGTCGCTTCTTCGATCTCGAAAATCATTTCGACTTTCTTGAGTGGATCAAGCTGGGCATCTTCTGAAATCTCCTGCGCTGAATTAACATCACGAGTCCAATGCATGCGGTGTCCAGACAAAAGGATACCGGGCCTTCATTTCCGCTTCATCCATGAGATCTTCGAGATCCATTTCCAGGTAATCGTTGTCAGCCTGACAGAGAAATGCACATTGAGCAACGTACACATGTTCTGCCGCATGAAACAAGCCCACCTGCGTCGCCAGCGTTGCTTGGGTCGAGAAGCATTGCGTCTCGCTGGCCCGAGGAGCAGGATGCACTTCGGCATCTTTCAAACCCCGGCACACAACTCGACCGATTTTCTCGGCCGAGTCCATCTGCTCCAACTTCACCCTGATGTCGGACATGTTTGAGTTTTGTTGCTAAGCTGGCTTTGCCAAGTTGTCTGTCAAATTACAAAATGTCGGACATGTCCGACATCAAGGATCGAAGCACGACCCAAAGCAAGGGCCTCCCTACGCACGGGATCCCTACAGGAAAACCAAAAGCTGCAGGTGGGCAATCGGAGCTCCATATATGCAGCAGCGAAGCACAGCCCGTAGAATGCATCATGTTCACAACAGCAATTACGCTGCCCAATGTTTTGACACAAGCGCAGACAGATGTTGCATTCAAGCGTCAAGCCATCGGATCCTGAGACGACATCCAACCAACAGCAACAGATGCCATGAAGGCAATTGGTAACGGGTTGGTGTGTTATGTACTCGAATGGATAGGAAGGGTAAGTTGCTCTATAGGGGTAACGGGTCGTAACGGGTGGGTAACGGGTGGCCCTGTTCTATTATGTAATAGACGTTTCTTTCGGTAACGGGTCGGTAACGGGTCGTTCCGTTGTACGGTTGATTGGAACTTGTTTGTGACGGATGATACGAAGCAGCAAATGCAGTCGGGTCACAGGAAACGTCGACAGTACATGAGGGTATCCGCCAGCTCCAAGTCGACATCGTCATATGAAACAGCCCGAAGTATGCCAACCTACGGTCAGCATGGCCAGGGCAACACTCTATCACAGCAGAGTTCAGGGGTAGACGTGCCACCCAATCCTTCATTTGGAGCAGGCCCATGTCACCAGAAGCAGCCAATGCGGCAATCCGACGGGACATCCTGCACGTGTCTAATGTAACACGATCCGGATCACACCGATTCATATACCATGCAGCAAGGTCCCGAGGGATCGCAAGCGACTGCGATGGATCTTCCACCAGTTCGCGATGCATCGCCCAAACCTGGGTTGGCATTCAATCCTATCTAGGCCGCACGATTAAACTGCACGATTAAGCAGTCACGCAATCTCGGGCATGTGCTCGACGGGATAGTCTTGACTGGCCTTCAATCCCGGACCGCCCGTGACTCGTTCGACTCCATTCACATCATGAGTCCTCGTTGGGTAGACGATATATACAGGGGAACAAGGACACCATGCAGGAATGCCACTAGCTAAACCGAGATGCCTGCAGGTCACAGGCAGACTGGAGTGATCACTCTTTGTGAAGGACGTGTAGCTCGTGAGGGCTTCCGTGACATCATCAGCAGAATAGATCCACACAGGCTTCAGTGAATCGGCGCCCCAATTTCCCAGGTTGATGCTATACTGGCTCAGGCCACCTCTGTCCTTAAAGAAGGATATCAAATATTGCATGGGCACGGTGTTGACTATATGAGAACCTTTCGGGTTCTCAATCGTGAACACAGATCCACGCCACCATGCCAGCAAGGCGAATGCCACCGTGACACCAACGAGGCGGTTCCCCAAAGCCACGTGCGGCCTGGTGGTGTCACCTTCCGGAAAGAAGGGGCTCCTCTGATGTGTTGCAGCATTTATCCATACAAAGCTGGAGCAGACGACGCCGAGATGACATAGCGCCCCTGGCTGGGCCAGCAGGATTGCTGCCACGCCGACCAGCAAGCCAATGTTGGAGCTCAGGTCATGCAGCTCGCTGCCTTATACGAACTAGACAAGGTTCAGTTCTCGAAAATTGGAAAGACAATACATGATGTATTGCAGCATTGGTTCGATCGACATCAATGGCTTTCACATCGTAACCCATATTCCGCCAAGCAGATGCCAGGCGGGCTTTCCCAGCGAAGAATTCCAGGAGTTGCACATCACCGCACACCTCCTGACAGGAATGATAAAGGCAAAGAGGATTGGTTCTGCGTGGCAGTCACAATTTAAATTGCTGCTCCTCCGACGCACGAACTCCTGCTTTCTGCAGGACAAAGTGGAAGATCACCAGTTCCACCAGAACCTCATATCCAGGATGTTGCATGTGTGAAATCGCAAATCCGGAATGAACATGGATTTAATGTGACATACTCTTGCGTTTTTCCCATTCGCCGCAGCGCCATGCGGTTGCATCATCACGCAGCATATATAGTTTCAGCTAGCGTCTGCCATTGCAGCGTTCTTCAGGTTCCGGAGTCTCTCCAGAACCGTGCCCTCATCACCACCATCATTAAGCTCTGCTGCGGCAGCGTTCACCTGAAGCACTTGAAAAATGGGTCCCAAGAGCACGTCCGACCGAGGTTTTCCTTAGGAAGCATACATTCAGCGGTGAAAGATCCCAGCCTCATCGAAGTGGTGGCTCAATTGTATGAGCTGCTTGTCTTTGCCATTATCCAGCTTCTTCGCCAGAGCCAGGATCTGGACCACAACATGTTTGACGCATCATATGCAGCATATGACGACATGCACTGCATGTGAAGTTTATCCTGCCGGCGAGACACATCTTTTCCATTGCGACGTGCCTTCTTTGTGACGTAGGTCTTTCTTGTTTTCTTTGTTTTCTCAGCAGCCACGCTCTTCTTCTCCGCACGGAGCTTCAGTTGGTCTGCAGTGCCAGGAAGGTTTCATGGTTATGACAGCTCAAACACATGACTCAAGGCCCAGCCTGACGACAACAGCGGTTCTGCTGGTGTGCGTGCATTGTGATCTTTCATATCCTGGCCAGTCTATAAGGTGACTGATTCAACAGGGCAAGGCATGCAGGCATCATGGTTTTGGGGGCAGCAGAGCTTCCTTTACGTATTCCGGTTGTGGTGTGTATGCCACCTTCGAAGCTGCCGCGAACTGGTCTGGCTCAGGAGCGGGGTCTGCCTGGTGCAGGCAGTCGATCATGTGTTGAACCCTCTGGAAAGAATTGTGTATGCCACCTTCGAAGCTGCAGCGAACTGGTCTGGATCAGGAGCCGGGTCTGCCTGGTGCATGCAGTCGATCATGTGTTGAACCCTCTGGAAAGAATTGGAATTCAATCATGCGGCCCCAGAGGCCGCAGCGGGCTTGTCGGTCGAACTTCCGGCCGCCGCGGGCTTGTCGGTCGAACTTCCGGCGGACTGAGATAGAGCGGCCGGCGAAGGAAACAGCAATACATTGCGCAGACACACAGAAATCCAAATGAAACCTAAATGGCACAACTCGACTCAATCAGAGGCCAGGAGCTGGCATGCGGGCACCTTCATCGTCCGAACAAAGGTCCAGGAGCTTGTTTTCTAGATCCTATATACATAGCAGCAACAAGACCGGTGACATGTGGCCCAGGAATATACACAAGCACATGAGTCGACCACCCAGTCCTCCATGACGCGCTTCCTTTTGTTATCCAGTTGCTTCTGCAACTCGATTCTTTCTCTGTCGCCTTCCTCGAGCTTCACATCGAACAGCAGGTCATGCTCCAACTCGGCCTCGGGCATCGCGGCGTCGTCTTTGAGCTCTTGAGCTCCGTCCTCCAAGAGGTCGAGAAGCTCCAGCAGCTTAGGATCATAGGAGAAGGCAACGCTCGGCCACTTTGTGCTGCCGCAACGCGCTGCAAGAAATTTCCACGACCGCCGAAGCTTCCGCAGCGCCGATACCATCGCCTTCAAGTCGTACGCCAGGGTTTCAACGATCACCCCCGGCATGATCGGCAGGAGCACACTCGACAGAATCTGCACCATCCTGATCAGGAATGTTCAATCTCAGGCAACACAGCATGCACGATCTACAGTTTGAGCTGAGCATCGACTCACCACTGATGAGGACCTTGGGCTCGCAGAGCAGGAGTGGCTTCAGGATCCAATGATGCTCCTGATCGTCTCGAGAGACAGCGAAGCAGACAACACCCCAACAAAGAGAGGAATAGCAGAACTCACTTTCGCCGGGGAGCAATCAGAAACTCGCGAGCGATGGTCCCTTTCAGACTGGCCACCTTCTTGAAGATATTTTGAGCATCTTCGATCACCTTCGGGATGAAGTCCAGGGGCACATTATTCTTGATCTGATCAACCACAGCGGACAGCTCGTCCGCTTCCAAAGTCCGCTCGACCATCCCGCTTGGCCGACCCATTGTATTGGTTTGCAATGCATGTGCACATCTGACAAAAGCTGCATGCAGCTCTACTGCTATAGAGATACCTGTAGCTGTGTCCTGGAATCCAGGACCATGCACATTCAACACCAGCTGCAGAGGCATTTACTTTGGATCGCGATTGTAGCTGCAGCATGGGCCCTACTGCAGAGCCACTCCTGGAAGCCGCAGGGCAATGCACATTCAACAAAAGTTGCAGAGCGACCTTGCATGGTCCTGGAATCCAGGACATGGAATCAACAAGAGTGCACCATGCATGCAGCATGCATGCAACGATATTCGAATCTCATGTGCATCGCAAGAACACGTGAGAAGCACCTAATTGCGAGCAAGGAGCCCAAGGCAGGCCAACAAAGACCATGCCATATATTTCCCTCATTTCATGGAATTCCAAACGTTGCAGGCACTGATCCACCAGCATCACATCTGGAATATATACCATGGCTCTCATGCCAAGCTGCAGCGTGTAGACAAAGTAACATATTCGATCATTGTTATCATTAATTGCGGCTCCCTAGAAAGGGGCCGGGTCAAATTCTATTTCGTGGATTGGGGGGGGGCTCAGCACTGGAGGGCCCCACGCTACAGTACAAGATTGCATCCCTGCCACCTTTGCCAGACGTCATGATGTCACTTGAGTCGAGCAATCCGAGACAGGAGCATCCATCATGTGTGATCGCACATGCACGTGTCAACAAGCTCAAGGCTCAGAGAAGCAATTGCCGGCAGAGCTGAGGCGCACTTGACAGCACGGGCCACATCATCTGCTTCTCGTCCTGTTCACAGGCAAACATACACGTTGAAACAAGGATCGAATGTAAGAAGGCGTGCATGAGCAGTCCTGACAAGAATTTTCTCTTCCGAGATCGTCCCATCCTGGCATTCAGAAAGACATACCACATTGCGCGGGACACGAAGGAAAACCGGCCTCCAGGGCTGCCCATGGAGTCCTGGTGCACGGTTATAATGCCGTACAGGATTTAGCATGCTCCATATCCTACTCTGCAGAGCATGGCAACGCGCTTCTTTTTTTTTCGTTGTGCACGTGGCTCCTGGATGCAGCACTACTGTTGATGCAAAATCCTGCATTACCCACTTTATGCCATGATTCCCATAGTATAGAGTCCTAAGAGTCATGCGGGATTTTGTACATCAACAGTGGTGCATGGTCCGAGGCCTAGGGCCTATATACTATAGATTTTTTTTGAGGGTTTTTTTAGTGGCTAGGACCCAGAGTAGGCCCTGATTCCCTGTTTTAGGGTTTAGGTCCCCTTATAACCCCGGGTGGCCCTTTAACCCAAAAAGGGGAACCTTTTTATTCCTAGGCTACTCTTGGGTCTAGGTGATATAGCCCTCTAGGTCTCGTACCTATATGATATAGGCCTACAGGTCTCGGACCTTAGCATCGCAGCAGACACCCGTCGTCCGACGTGTCGGACGACGGGGTAGGTGCGTCGTGCTCCGTGTCAGGATCTGACCCAGCTTCGTCTGGCCCAGGTCCTGTCAGGGATATTTGTGATCTACAGGGGCACATACGGGACTTTCCGAAAATTAGAGGTACCATATTTGGGGGTCCTTATAATAAGCCCTATACCCTTTATTCTTAGGGTCCCCTTTTCGAAAAGTCCCATACAAGCCTTGGTCTTCCTGGGCCCCGCTTCCCAGCTCGAAGTGCGGCTGCAGGACCGGGCCTAGGTGCTTATTATATATAAGAATTAGAGTGTAGAAGCGTGAGGATAATTTATATAGGGCCCAGGGGATGCGATCGAGTGTCTGTCTTCCTCGAAGATCGCCGGCACGGGCTGGGTGTTGATCGCCAGCATGGGCTCGATGTTGCCTAGGTACACGTGCATATAAGGATAGAAAGTAGAAGCTTCGAACAGGTTTATTTAGGGCCCAGGGATTCGCAGGATGCGTTCGGAGCGGCATTGGCCGTGACCACGAAGGTCTTGCGGCATTGTGCCTTGCAAGGTGCGGAAAAGCATCCTATAGGCTTGATCATCAGCAGGATGCATTCGAGCGTCGGTCACCATCGTCGATCGGCGAGTTGAGCAGCCCAAGGGGATGCATCATTGTGCCTGGAATATATAGAATGTACAAGCTATATATTAGGGGTTAGCAGGATGCGTTCGAGTGTCGGTCAGCGTCGACGATATCGTCGCTCGGCGAGATGGGCAGCTGCTTCGAGCGGCTGTGGCCGGTGCTCAGGAGCATTGGGCTGTGGCCGCTGCTCTGCGTCCCAGGCAGGATGGTGCCTTAAGGGCGCGGAATTTAGAAGCTTATTCAGGTCATTATAGGGGTTCGCTGGATGCGTTCGAGTGTCGGCCAAAACTGTCGGTCGGTGAGGGCCCGAAGTCGATCGGCGAGGGTGTTGAAGGCATGAGCCCGAAGCCGTTTGGCGAGTATCCTGGATGGTTTATACCCCCATAAGAAAACCGAATACATACACTTACCAAATTCAAAAGGAGCCCTATCTAGACTGACCAAAATGGTAATACCAAGCAACTCGGCACCATTTTCCCCGACGACGTCATCGCCAGGCCATTCCTTGACCTCGAGCGTCCGGACGACGTAGGCGTCACCCACATGTACATTCTGTGCTCCGAGAAAGGTCCCAACGCCGGACACGGACCGTATCCGCGCCGCATAGGGAGGCGCCGATTCAAAGGCGGCAGAGACAGAGTAGTCTCTGAATCTGCCTCCATGATGACGGACCAAATTATAAGCTTGAGCCTATAGGCAGCTGCTGTCGACTGCATCTGGCACAGGCTCCGATGTCTCGCAGGAAAGCTGCGGGAGCAGTCCTAGAGATCGAAGCTGCGCAGGGATATGTCGAAGGGCGCGAGGGCGAGGATGCACTTGGAGGAACCTGGCAGACGCGGTAATCTTGAGAATAGAATTTTAGGATAACTGTGATTTAAGCAAGCCCGTGGTGCCTTCGATCCAGTCGAAATCGGTTGCGCGGCCCAAGGAGACAGAAATTAGGGTTTCAGGTGTTCGATCTATTTACGTACGTACATATTATAGGCTATCTACAGATACTATGTCTATATGTGTGTGTATTCCATATATAGTACAAGTGCCCACTACCCCTTTCCAGCAGTACTTGCCTCAAGGCGCAAGCAAGCGAACGTGCTCAAGCTTCCATGTTGCTAAGCAATGCAATACAACACGCGCGAGCCCACTCGTTTTTTTCTGATGGCTCGAGGCTTCTGTCTAGTGGCCAGATCGTTTAATGATCTGGCGTAGTGAATCGCGATCAAGAATGGCACCAAAGTCCGTCACGTAGACGTCTATACCCATCATGTCCATATGCTGGAGCTGCCGCTTGAAGTGCTCGACCTGCTCCTGGCTGTACGGCCCGAAGCCGCCTTGCCCAGCGTCGCCTCCAGCGTCGGCACCCGAAACGCTGCTGTCATCTGCAGTGGATCCTGCAGCAGCACCCAAAACGGGGCCGGTGGCACTGCTGCCAGTCGAAGCAGCTGGGCCGCTGCTGTCAGTCCCTGCGGTGCCCGCGGCGCCACTGCTGCCAGTCGAAGCACCTGGGGACTTACGCATACGGCCGGCACCACCAAAGATGCCATCGCTTTGATTGTTGAGGAAACCTCTCTGCATGATCGAGCGCAGCTTAATGCAGGATTGCTTGGGCCGTGCACCAAAAACTGCAGAATGCACTGGCTCTCACCCTGCCCTGCGAGGTTGCACATGTAAGTCTTCTGAGCCTGCAGCACTTGACTGGTTTGAGTGCACAGGTGAGCTTGCGAGGATGTGCCAGCGCAAGTCGGCACTGATCCACCAGTGCACACTTTCCAGCGTGTGAATCTCCGAGGGTGTCAGGTATTGGCCCAGAAATTCACAGACCAAGGGCAAAGCGCAAGCCACAATCAACGGAGGATCACGATCAATGGACACTGAGCGGGCGGCCCCCTCTAGCGTGTGAATCTCCGAGGGTGTAAGGTATTGGCCCAGACAATTGCAGACCAAGTGTAAACGACACACAACAATCAACCCAGGCTCAGGATCGACTGCAACGGACACGGAGCGGGTGGCCATCAAAGCTGTGTGCTTTGTTTATAATAGATCGAACTATGGCGATGTCAAAGTATTCTGTTTGCACAGCTGTTTCTCGGTGTGGTAATTGCCAACGACCGATTCTGCAGCCATATAAGATGTGTGATTTTGCTATAGTCATGTACACTTAAATTTGCATAGGTCCAAAACATCATGATGAGCCTCTGACTGCGGACAAAACCGACCAGTTTTCCCAATCAACCCAGGCTCACAATCGACTGCAACGGACACGGACCGGGTGGCCATGCATAAGCGAAGCTGTGTGCTTTTTTGTATAAAAGCACGATGGTGATGTGAAAGTATTTTGTTTGCACAGCTGTTTCCCGGTGTGGCAATTGCCAACGCCCGATTCTGCAGCCATATATATGTATATATGTGTATATATATATATATATATATATATATATATAGGCTCTCGGTGCTTCGGCTCTCGGTGCTTGGGCTCTCGGTGCTTGGGGAGGCTCTCGGTGCTTGGGCTCTCGGTGCTTGGGAGGCTCTCGGTGCTTGGGCTCTCGGTGCTTGGGAGGCTCTCGGTGCTTGGGGCTCTCGGTGCTTCGGCTCTCGGTGCTTGGTGGGGGGCGGCAAGTGTGTACAGTTATAACACACGTTTCTCGGGGTGGCAAAGTGCCATCGCCCTGGTATAATACGCATACGATGTGTCATTTTGGCTCAACATGTGTACTATCAAAGTCGTATAGGCTCATAAAATATCGCCTGAGGAGCCTCTGACTGCGGACAAAATCACATAGTTGTCAAAGGACCTATCAATCGAACGTTAAGAAACATCAAATAGCCAGCCCCTTTGGGGAAGAAACGACACATGACAGCAAACACCACGCGACGTTTAAGAAACGACAAAGGGCTGTCCAGGTGGCATCTGCCCAGCGCTCTGGTGACGCGGCAGTTAGGCCGGCCTCGAGACAGTAGTGTATGAAGGCAGGACGCTCCGAAGCCTAATGTCAGAGCCAGACACTTCCTTGTGGCCTGGTCATCGTGTTGTTCCTCCGTGGGGGGGGCAGAAGCAATGGGTGCTGGCGTGACAACGTTCGGCTCACCCGAAGGTGCCCGCAATCTGGAGCTCGCCGACGCGAGAAAATCTGGCAGAGGATCATCCGCGACCAGCAGCAAATGCGGATGCGTCATGTGCTCCGGTCCTAGCGGGGTGAAAGTGACCCGATGGCCTAGTGTTGAGGGGGTCGTAGGGAGCTCCGTGAGGATGTTGCCTTGATACCGCAGCGCAGTGGCAATGGCCAGGCTAACCGAGGTGCTGAGCCGCAGCTCTGGATCTTCCGGCTCCCGTGAGGGGGCCGACCTCGAGCGCAAGCGATCCCTCCAGGACATGATGCTAGGATCTCAGACCTTGGGCACAACCGCTGTGGGCAAGCACGGAGCCCAGCACGACCGAGCTGAGCAGTCGTGTGAAAAAGTACGCACCTGCCAATAAGAGCCAGCGCGAGCATTCCACCTGGCAGCCAGACACACAGACGGCATACACCTTTTGCCGCCGCCAGGCAGGAAGGGAAACACCTACCGTTCCTTCAGCAACACTCCGGCCGCAGCGAGGAGCAAAGTCACCCATAGCAGGCCCTGAGCTAGGGTCCGCGACGCATTGAAGCCGCCGCCTGCTTGGAGGCCGATTTTGATGTTGTTGTCGATGTCGGCTTGGGCGTCGGCAATACTGCGGCCTCCATCTCGGCGTCATCATAGCGCACAGGCTGTGGCGGCGGCGGCGGCCCCCGTGGGGGGCCGTGAATCGGCACCTGTGATGGTGGCCCCAACTGTTCCCTGCGGTCGATAGCAGCGGAGTCCGAGGAGTCAGTGAACCAAGAGACGTTCGAGGAGTTGCCCGAGTCAGGGGAGGTGGTGATGATCTCAAAGGCCTTGCCTGCTGGCTTCCGAAGTCGGCTCCGGCTCCCACAGGGGGCCGTCTTGGCAGTGGGCAAGCTCGGGTGTTTAAGAGCAGCCGTACCCTGAGCCCTGTTAGAGCAAGGTTTCTTCGCCACACGGCCTGAGATACGGCTGGACGGCCTGCGCCGAACGGTGGCCCCCATGCTCTCCGATGCTTTGTACCTACCTGCTAAGCCTGTGTGCCAGCAATTAGTGTGCAATCTGGAAAAGGTGTAGGAACCATCAGCACCGAACGTATAATTTTGTTGCCCACGTTAAAAATGGACCCACGAACGGGTTGAACGCATATTCTTGACTCGGCTCTTTGATTTGCTGGAATCGGTGTTCAACACATGTGGGTGGCTCAACAGTATACTGTTCATGGGGTTATGCTCCGGTTTTGGGTTGAGGTGTCGGGAGAAGGGACCGCAGTTCGGAACTCGATTTTTCAAGGCGTGGCCACTGCTTCTCGCTGCCACAACAACTGCACATGACAGAGATATCGCTCGAGAGCCCTCTGTATTCGCAGTCTGGGGCTCACGGAACGTGTCAACTGGCAAAATTTGCCAATAAAATCTTCATCGATGCTGCAGCTTTCGCTCAAAGGATTCTCGCAGAAACCATGCTTGGTTGTTTGATCGATCATGTTGTGAACAAGGTGCCAGTACATATGTACTTTCGGCACCAAGGCGAACTTGAGCTCGGATCTCGAATGACAAATATGTCCTAAACGGCCATAACAATCAAGGAAATGGCGTCCAGCCAGGTTGATGCGATTAGCATCCTGTCTCGACAGCCAAGCTCCCCCAGAATGTAGCATTCGCATCCAATCATTGAGTGCACGACTCGACGATGCCTTCTGCTCATGCGACTATTAAGTTAGGAAAAGTTGCACGCACGATCCGAAACCTTATAAAAGCCAAAAAGGAAATCTTGCCAAGAGACAATAAGACGGCTCATTTCGTCGGCATGATTTGCCAGGTTCCAGAGAGTGCTTATATGCTGGATGAAGAGGCAAAGGCTTGTTGTCAGGGCACCCTTACTCCAGCCTCCAGAAGCCTCCACGGTGGCACTTTTCCATCCCAAGGTGTCCCTCGTCAATCGCTGAACGAAATTGGTGATTCTGTTCTCCTGATTTGTGTGTGTGTGTGTGTTTCGATCATATATCTATTGACCGAAAAAGCTTGTCCATGGGCAACATCAACAAAGCGAAACATATTTATGGAGCCCAGGATCCTTGCAAAACTCGAGATAATGTGCCGAAAGCTCCTCCAGCCTCAAGTCAACCGAAGTCCCAGGGCAAAACTCTTGCAGGTGAGCCAAGCAGCTGGCTGCGTAGGTTTTGCCAATGCCGATGCTGACAGTGTGAAATACATCAACTTTGTAGAAAGTTTCCTTGCGATCCGGCTCGTGGAGCAAAACTCTGGTGAAGCAGGGCTCCTCGTCCCATGGCAACTCAGCCCCAAAAGTAGTTGCAAATCTTGGAGTTGTAGACCTCGGCTTAAGGAACAGAGACACATCCAGAAAGTAGCTGCCAAGCTTTATGCGAGGTGGGGAGGGAGATCAACCCAATAAAATCTGAACACGATGGGGCACAGATCTTCGAAGTCGTTTTCTGGCCTTCCGGCCAGACAAAGATGGCAAATGCCTGTACAAGGCTTGCTGGCTTTTTGAGCCTTGGGCCCATTCTTGTACGATCGCTTCATGTCTGCACTGGCAGCCTGAATCAGGGTCCAATGCGCTAAACAACCCGTTCTTTTGAGGATGTATACTCACGAAAGTAGACAAAAGAACGAACATGAGCACAAGGAACCAGAAAGGACCAATCGCCTTTCAGGCCAACAGGTACGGGATGCAGCATTTGACCTGATTGAAGTTGGACCCCTTGTCGGCATGCATCATCCAACGAGGCTGTAGCCAGCTCCAAGTACTGCTTGTAAACATCCGGATTGTTTCGATAGTCCTCCTTTAAACCAGCCACAATCAAAAACCTGCTTTGAAAAGCATGCCCAACGAAGTTCAATAGCTGTTTGTTGTCGCCGGCCACATTGCCCACTTTGTTCTTGGAGGTGCCTCTCCCCAGTGGCGATTGAAATGATAGTACCAATGCCCCATCTCGTTTGTAAGTGGTTCCTTCATCCCCGTGCAAAAGCACGGGGAGACAGCGGCTCAAGGGAACTTGCAGATTGAAGATTTGATGTGTGGGGTGGAGCTGCTTGAAGTTGTCCCAATAAGATTCAAGCATTTTGGGCAAGTCGTCCATTGAGCAGCTCACCAGTTTACCTAGCCTGCCGGCTTTGTCTAAAGTCTGAATCCAAGATGACACAGGGATGTATGGGTGCTCGCGGTGTTGGCCAATATGTGCATAACATATCTTCACATCCAGTCGCAAACCTGCTTTGGCAAAAACTCCGGGCCACCACACTCTCCTCAGGAACCAAGAATAACCGGAAACACCAACTCCGTTTACTAAAGCCTCGATCTACCCCAAAACACTGCTTATGGAAGTATGGTTCGGGGGCCGAACTCGACCCCTGCGTTTTGCGCAGTTCAGGTCCGCCGCCTCCACGACATCACGATGAAATCTGGCGCTTAGGGGCGTTGTCGTAATTCGAACCCTGAGAAACACCAGCCCCTTTCCTTTAACAAATCTATAAAATCCAATCCAAAAAAACAAAACCAAAAAAACACAAAAAAACCAAAACCAAAAAAACCAAAAAAACACATTATTTCAGCGCTCTTCCAGAATAACATTAGAAATATACACGAATGGGAGAGTTCTGAAATAATGTTTTTTGTTTTTTTTTGGTTTTGGTTATTTTGGGTTTCGACGCTTTGAGACACATTGGCTACGTGACAGACAGTTCAATGAATCGCTGCGCGTTCCAAAAGAAGCCGATGCGTGTCAGCCGCGTGCTGCATCACATATATCGCTCATGCATCACTGGTCTCACTCATGCCGTATACAGTTTGTGATTCGCGGTGTTCCGTACTCAAGCCTAGTATAACCTAGTTCTATTATCCGGTGACTCATATCTGCACAGCAGTCGCGATTCATGACAAGCTTCCGGTGGCCTCCTCAATACTTATTAAACTATCTTGGTTGGAAAGGACTGTAGTGATACAAAATGAAACTAACGTGCAACCTCTCACCAACTGAACTAGTATCATTCCAACCACTATATTAAGTAATCTCTTTAGTCTTGTACTCTACTAGGCTTAAACATTAGAACCACTGAGATGTAATGATGTAAGCCTTCACATAACATCACTAGAACACACATGAAAAACTTAGACAACTTGATTTGTATTAACCTCTACACACAGCTAACCTAGACCATTCATGCCAATGCCACTACCTATAGCTGTTCATCTAGTGTTAGTAAGTCATTTTAATACAGCACACGACAATACATATAATAGTCCTAATGGGGTAGCATTGATTGTACTTAATGGTAAGACATAATGAAAAGTGCAACAACATATATCAATAGCAGCACTAATTACCAAGTATAATACCGGTTGAACCACCTATTGTAAACAGACTATATGACAGATATACTGTACTATAACAGTTAACATTAGTTGTGAAATAGTATCAGTAGACATGCATTACTTGTCCAGGGATGTAGAATACCAACTACATGATCGTAACGAACAAGTTGGTAATGATCATATAACCAATGTATTAACCTGTAAAGTTAGCTCTTGTATCACTGTTGCATACTAGTTGTAAACATATGATGTGTCCAAACTAATTTATCCTAATAGACAAAGACAACTCATAGCCTCATAGCTCAGTCAGGTTATCCGATTATAGACAAGTTAACCAAAGACACTAAACATGCAATAAGCCAGCTATTGTTAAACTATTGATTATCGAATGCTGGAAGGGTAGACTTTTGGATTCCCAAAGAACTAAACCAAACATTGATAGAACATAGCATCACCTCCAAATATGAACCAAATGCTATTGTATTAAGTGCATATCTGTTAATAACCTTAATTAGTGAAGCATCGCACCTGTTAAGATTGGTAGAACTATTAATAAGATAGATGATGTAGTCCTAACTGATCTAGTTATATGTTGGTTATGTAGCTTAACATCAACCTAATGATTGCACAATGTGACAAGTATTACAGAAATTGTATAGATGTTAATGCTGATGACAGAGCTGATATAGTTAAACTATAGATAATAAGATTGGTACCGCGCACATACACACACACACACACACACACACACACACACACACACAATTTTCAGCATATTCCTAAAATATGCAAAACGCAGGGGTCGACTTCGACCCCGTAACCAGTATGGTTATATTGAAACCTACGAAGTGCCTGCATGCTGTCGGCTGCCTAAGTGGCTCAATGAACATTACATTGCATGCTGAAGCACTGACTTCGACTCGGGTGCATCGTAAAGCTGCAGAAGAACAGGGCACACTTGCATATTCCGTTGTTCTTCTCGATCTCGCATGTCATACTGCACGATTGTAGTAGCCTGCTGGATAATGTCAGTGCACGGAGCCTCGGAAGCAGGAATGCATCCCAGACGTGACGGTTTATAAAGGGCTCTCATAGGGACCTATGTACGGCTTAGGCTTAAGGCTCCTCTTTCACCCTCGAGAAGAATTACCATACAAACCCATACCTCAACCTATAACAAGAACTCGTCAATGAATTCCCTCTTCAATAGATGGTTCCCCCATGGATGCGAGCCACCCCATTGGCATAGCTCCATGCCAGTCGCTGGGCAGCATCGGAAGGACCTGGCATTTGAAAGGGTTTGCTGTTATAGTGTATGCATCGGGTGTTCGATAGCAGGCCAGCATACATCTCGGGTTTTTGTCCTGCGTCCCAGGGTTCTGTGTTGTCACACAGCGAACGGCATCCTATGGATCCTGCGGAATTAACGGGCTTTGCACTGGATTTGCATGTAGCAATGCAGCATGTGGATTCACACACCACACCAGCCGACAAGCTTCAACACTTTAACAGCTGTACAGAAGTCGAAAGGACACAGCTTCACTTCTTCTTGCGTGGATTTTGCTTGGGCTCCGCTTGCTGGTGATCGCTCGGTCGCTTGAGACTCTTCTTCAGCTCCAGCAGCACCAACCTTGCAGATATCTTCAGAAGAATTATCAAGCATTGTTTCGAACATGCATGTGTGAATGCAAACGACCAAAAGCCATTAAAACGAGAAGCTTCACCCGAGACTCCATTGCAATCAGTTCGGCACACCTTAGAATCACACGTGAGGCAGTCACATCCTGGTACAGTAGCCCCACAACAACTTCAAAAGCACAATGAGGCGAGCTGCGGCTTCTTGATGGTGTCCTTGGCACTGATCACCTTCTGCAGGCACCTGGGCTGAGTTTGGGATTAAGATTCTGCGGATGTAGGTTTTGGAATTCGGGGCTTAGCACATAATGGCAATCTGAGAAGCTCGGGGGTCATCGTTTCCGATTCGCAAATCATTAGCTCGGCCTTACTTTCGCCAGCTCATTGAAGGCATCTTGAAAGGATTTATCGATGCGGTCCAGGTCTTTCATCAGACTTAGGCAGCGAATTCTTGAAACGTGGGCACAAACACACGCAGGAAAACTGTTTGACGGAACTGGTTAACTCTATAGCCAAGGCGTCTCCGCTTTGGCCGGGGGCAATTTAGCACCATCTTCGGAATCGGAAATCGTTTTCTGCAGCTTGGCGATCGAAGCCATGTGGCCATGCACGGAATCCATCAGCTTCACAAGGTCGGGCAGAGTCTGCAGCAATAAAAGGTTTATAAGTCAGCTGCAGGGTATATGTTTTATCGGGTTTAAGGTTATAGGGATTGTTAATCTCAAACTTCCATGGCCTTGTCTCCCACCTGCTCTGGCTTCGGCTGTGCATTGCTTTCGTCCACCATAGCAGGTGCATCCAGGGACATCGGCATGTCGCCAGGATTTTGTTCCTCAGTAGCATAAGTGACTGCAACCCAGGTTCATGCTATCGCCGTCCCAATGCAGCTGGGCATCTCCAAGATCCATGTTCTCGATGCGTTTCAGCAGCTCGCTGTGCTTGATGGTCTGTTTTGCCGAAATCTCAACGAAGTACTCCGTTACACTGTTGTCGTACTTCCATTTCCTGTAGTCAAGCACGAAAGGGTTTATAAAGGGTTTGGGGGATTTAGGGTTTTATAGGGCTTTGTGGGTGTATATAATATATGTGTAGAGAGAGAGAGAGAGAGAGAGAGAGAGAGAGAGAGAGAGAGAGAGAGAGAGAGAGAGAGAGAGAGAGAGAGAGAGAGAGAGAGAGAGAGAGAGCGAGGGAGGGAGGGGGTTTGGCGGGTTTAGGGTTTTAGGGCTTTCGTATAGGACTTGTTGGATTTGGGGGGGTCTCGGCGCTCACAGGGTTTGAGGAGTGATGGTTTTTTTTGTGATATCCTGATACATCCATGAACCAGAGCCTCGTCAAGATCTGTGGAAATCGCTCACAGAATGCAATGATCGACTTGATGGTCTGCCTTAGGTTGGGTTGCTTGCATGTGTCGCTTGCATTCAATGGTGTTGCAAGCACAAAGATCATCAAGCCTCACCATGCTTATGGAGATTGAACAAGGCCATGTATGGATTGAAACAGAGTCCTAGATTGTGGCAAGAACATTATGCTTCGGTTATGAAATCATTGGGATTAAGGCGCTGCAAGTCTGCTCCTAACCTGTATTGCCACTCTAGCAGACAACTGTGTGTGTTGGCCTATGTAGACGATCTTCTGATGGTTGGCGATTCGTCGTCGTCGTCGTCTTTTGCCGGGAGTGCAATGGGTTTAGCAAAGACATCCCAAACAGACTAAAGGGCCAGGGGCCGGGCAGGGACTAAACCGAAAAGGGAACCCTGGGGCGGACCTGCAGACACCAGAAGACAAGAGCTACGGATCAACTCCACGCCGCTCAGGCTCAGGTTTCCATGCTGGGCATTTCTCTCTCCATGCTCGTCGGAAGAAGCTAGAATCACGATACAAGGTGCACCACTTACACTCATAACGACGTTGCTGCTCGGGCCGTTCAGCCGTAGAAGTCAACAAACACATCTCATGACATCCATTGCTTACGGCATTTCGACTGCTGTCAGGGTGTACTGGTGTGAGTCTGGCCTGGTGCTCACTTCGCAGCTCTTTGGGGACTGCCACTGTTCGTGTTCCTTTCTTCAGAGAGCCGTTGGCCCACAACTGCCGCACTGTGGCTTCGTTTGCAAGGTCCGCCATCGCTTCAACGTAAGGTCCTGGCCTGGACCCTCTCAAGAACTCATCAAATCCCTGCGGCCCTGGCGGCAGTCTGGCCCAGCGGCGCGTGCCATCTTCAGACTCGAGCCATCCCCACTGCGGCTTAGCAAAGACTTGCACCTGCACATCCACATCCCAGACCTGCGGGGCAGGCGGGGGTTGGAGTGGTCTGAGTCATGATAGAAGTTTTAGATCTAGCCGCCAGGAGTACCGATCTGATGTGATTCAAGACCAAAGTGCGGTGCGGATACTGGGCTCTCCCTTGCAAAGCTGGAATGGGTTGGCGTTTAACAGTACAGCCGTAGACCGCAAAAGACACCTGCCCAGTTTTTGGATGCACTGTCTCACCAAACATTCGGTTCAGCTGATGCATGGCGGCGCGGAAAGCACCGACCCGCTTCCACGCTGGCAGTTGCTGTAGCCAAGACTCTGGCGACCAAGGGACGGGTACGCCATCTACTGGGACCGGACGTCCAGTAACCATTTCAAAGGACAGTAGCAGTTCCAACCAGAATGTGACGAACTGTTCTCCCGGCGTCTCCTGCTCACTCCTCAAGCCTATATGATGCCATTGGACTTCTTGCACAAACCTGGCCAAAGAGACAGCGAATTGTCCATCTGCTGAGCAGCGGAGCCCACTGTCGGGTGTGGCTCAACCAGACCAACTGTGAAGACATGGCCGCCCTCCAATTCTCGCAAGTCTAGACTGCTAGCCGGTTGTTCCGGGAGTTGAGCCTGACTGGACTTGCTAGGAATCGACGCCAGGTAGGCTGTGCGGCAGGCAGACATAAATGACCACATGGCTAATATCTGATGGCACCGACAGGCGTAACGGAACTGCTCAACCCACGTGACATGCGGACGCACGCGCTTGGCATGCAGGTCTGCAACATCATTCCACGTAGACTCATCTGCCGATTGCACGTTCACGTCTTTGCAATGTGAGCGGACCTTCTTAGGTTGAATATTCCCCGCCTCTGTGAGTTGCCACAGAAGTTCTAACAAATCGCCATTGGAGACCATGCTGGGTGGCAAATGTGAAGGCTGCCAGCGGCAAATGACGTAAGCTGAGTCTGTGGAGATCTCCTTGGCTGAAGCCAAAATGGCTTCAATGATTGCCCTTAACTCTGCCCGATTTATGGTTTGCAGGGGTCCCAGGAGCCGCGCTGCCTTGACGACTGGTGGAGACGTGGGCGCCGGCCAGAGGACATAGGCCCATGACGCCTGGCAGAGCCTCTGAATCCGGGACGGCTTTGCAGATCCGTCCGTGCTTGCTTTGTACAGTGGGTCGTTGGCTACCGCCTTGTAGTCTGACACCCGCTGCTTTAAATCTTCAAGGTCAGCCTCAGCTTGCTCGTCCAAGCGAGCCCTGCGAAAATCTTGCAAAGTTGGGACAAGTATCCAGCCATATGCCCGGAAAGCAAGAGACTCCTTAGTTAACAACTGAACTGCTCGAGGATTGTTCACACGCAATGTCACCATGGTTTCATGCGCACATGACGTCCACATGTGGTGCGGACCTTCAGCTGGCCCTCCGCACAACGAACAGAGGCGTTCATCTGCACGTTCGGCTTGGCTGGACTGCCGCTGTCGAGTGCACCAACGGTGAGATGCTCCCAAGATGGCCTCCATGGAGCTACGCAGCTCAGGGCGCAAAGCTCGGAGGAGTTTGGAGGTTAGATGTACATCCAAGCGGGCATGGTGTAGCTCTTCCGCTGCTTCACGCGTTGTCAAGGTGCGTGCTACACATGCTCCCCAATCTTCTTCGAGTATGGCCAAGAATCGCTGGTACGACACATTCTGAAAATGAAACCTAGCATGAAAACGTCGCATGATAAAGCCATCAGGCTCCGGCTCCCACTCAAGAAGCTGCAGGCTTTCAGCAACTCGATGGAGAAAACCCGTGCGGTTTGCAGCCTCTCGCGATTCTGTCAGAACAGCCGGCCACACTTCGGAAACTGACCTAGCAGCGATAAACCTTCGCAGGGACATCAACGGCCGCAGTGTGACCTCTTTGGAAGGATCTACTTGTCGCAAAAGATGGCAGACTGCCGCCTTTGACCGCAAGAGCCTTTCATGTGACCAAAGGGCACTGGTGACTGCAGAACGGAGATCATTGCAAATACGCTGTGGCGGCCGGGCCACTTCCGGCGCATATAATCCTTGGGGGAGAACTTTCACGCGGATTGCGACGACTTTATGAGCGTAAGGCACCGGCAGCAATTGCACTCGTCGTGCTGTTGCTTGCGCCTCAGCAAAACGAGCCTGAGGCAAAGTACTGCTCTGAGCTTTGGTGTAGACGATATGCGCGCCAAGGTCGCGCTCGTCTGTGGCAATCCCAACGACCTTGCCTTGCAATGTATGCTGTGCACCCCGCAAGTGGTGTCTATGGGCAGCGTCGTTTGTCCAAATCCAGGATTTATGGTCCTGCACTGAGATTTGCAGATCGCAGCATCGGCAAAACTCATCTGTGCTATGAGTCGCAGAGGCCAGGACAGTATCCGTGGCGACCCAACTGTCTTGCAAGGAATCACTAACCTGGATAAGTAGCTCCCAGTTGTCCAGATAACATACTGGACGTGTTGGCGGCGGCATTTGCATGCACCAGAGCCAAGAAAACCCCAACATTGCCAACGGTGACATCGGATCACCCTCTAAATACCCTGTGCTTGCAACAAAGGTGTTTGGCGAAATGGCAGAATGCATCTTGAAAGTACGGTGAAGCGATCGCAGGAGCTTGTGGTACGATGTTGACCATTGCTGCAGCCCCATAGCACAAAACAATTCATGCCCTACCTCACGCGGCAACCTGTTGTATGCTTTGTAGAGGTCCAAAGTGAGCCCGCTGAGGATCGTACCCTGCTGCCGAGCCACCGAAAGTTGAAAGCTGATGTCAAGCCAGACATCTACTGCCGACTTTCCAGGGATAGAACCCACCAGACTAGCTGGTAAGTGCGGGAGCAGAAGTCGAAGCAACTGTCGCGCTCTGGCACTCAACGCGAGCCGGAAAATCCGAGACATGATGGTCAACAGTCTAAAACCAGCAGGGTCCGTACCTGAGGCTCCAGGCTTAAGAACTGCCACCGACCAAGTAAGCAGGTCATCCTGCGATTCTGCCCGGTCTTCTAATTGGTTCCATACACCTGCCAGGGCGTCCCATGACAAACACATCATCTCTTCATGTGTCCAGCCGTCCACTCCGGTGGCCGATTTGGCGATTCGGCCGAGGCTAAGGAATTCATTGAGTCATTGAACAAAGAGCTTCTAGTCAAAGTGACTGCCAAATTGGAGACTGGCCCTGAAGCTAGCTTTCTAGGCCGTCGATTGCGTCACAACGGTGACAGCCTTGACATATTCATGCCACAGACATGTGTGGACGAGCTATTGCCATTGTACTCATTGTACGACATGAAAGCCAGCAAATGCGTCTGTACTACTGGTACCGCCTCATTGAAGCGGCTTGAAGATTATGATCAAGCATTGGACAAGACTGAACATGCCAAGTGTCGAACTTCGGTCGGCGAACTGTTGTGGATAGCGTTTGTTCGTCCAGACTGTTCCTTTGCAGTGAAAGAATTGTCTCGCGACGTGAAGGGACCGACTCAGGAAAGTTTGGCCAGATTGAAGCATTTGTTGCGTTACATTTCTGGTACACGCACTACTGTGCTTCGATTGCGTCCTACGCAAACTCTTGAGGATTGGCGCTGTGCCATTGACATCACTTGTTACGTTGACAGTGATTGGGCTGGGTGTCACAAGACTCGTCGCAGCACTAGTGGTAGTCTCGTGCAGGCTCTGGATTGTTCTGTCATTCATACCTCACGTACGCAGGCCACGGTTGCATTGTCTAGCGGCGAAGCTGAATTGTACGTCATTGGCCAAGGCATCAATGAAGCATTGTTTGTCAAGAACGTCATATTGGAAGCTGAGTTCGCTAGGAAGGTGAACATTGTAGCGTATACATGCATGAAAGACAGCAGAGAGAGAGAGAGAGAGAGAGAGAGAGAGAGAGAGAGAGAGAGAGAGAGAGAGAGAGAGAGAGAGAGAGAGAGAGAGAGAGAGAGAGAGAGACGCAGAGACGCAGAGACGCAGAGACGCAGAGACGCAGAGACGCAGAGACACAGAGACACAGAGACACAGAGAGACACAGAGAGACACAGAGAGACACAGACAGACACAGAGAGACACAGAGAGACACAGACAGACACAGAGAGACACAGAGAGACACAGAGAGACACAGAGAGACACAGAGAGACACAGAGAGACACAGAGAGACACAGAGAGACACAGAGAGACACAGAGAGACACAGAGAGACACAGAGAGACACAGAGAGAGACACAGAGAGAGACACAGAGAGAGACACAGAGAGAGACACAGAGAGAGACACAGAGAGACACAGAGACACAGAGAGAGACAGAGAGAGACAGAGAGAGACACAGAGAGACACAGAGAGACACAGAGAGACACAGAGAGACACAGAGAGACACAGAGAGACAGAGAGACAGAGAGACAGAGAGACAGAGAGACAGAGAGACAGAGAGACAGAGAGACAGAGAGACAGAGAGACAGAGACAGAGAGAGAGACAGAGAGAGAGACAGAAAGAAAGACAGAGAGAGAGACAGAGAGAGAGACAGAGAGAGAGACAGAGAGAGAGACAGAGAGAGAGACAGAGAGAGAGACAGAGAGAGACAGAGAGAGAGAGAGAGAGACAGAGAGACAGAGAGACAGAGAGACAGAGAGACAGAGAGACAGAGAGACAGAGAGACAGAGAGACACAGAGACACAGAGACAGAGAGACACAGAGACAGAGACAGAGAAAGAGACTTTGCAGATTGCAGCAACATGTCAACAGTCTTGTGCTTCTGCAGCATTGCAGTACATGAGTGATTGCAGCGACGAAATTGATTCACTGGATTGGTCAGGAACACATGCTTGACCATTGGGACGATACAGTGGGCTTCATGGTGTCGCCACTCGCAAGCTACTGGTTCAATCCAATTGAGAAACAGCCACCGCTACATGGATTTGAGAATTGGCATAATGAGGGTTGGGCTGGGTCCGTTGGGCAACAGCCTCAAGACCCTTCCGTGGAATTGACGAATTGAATGAGCATTGAGAACAGTTCATTCCCGCCATTTCCATTGCCTCAGCGTGATCAATTGTTGGTCTGGGTGAATTGATGGAACGAGCACAGGCATTGGCACGACCGGGCCACGGCGATTGCCGGTGGGCCTTCGCCAGGCATATTGTTTTGCCGAGGGGAATTGCCTGCTCGATTCGAGGCAAATTGTACCCGTGCCAATTGTCCGAGTACGGCGTGATTGCCTTGAAGATTGACAAGGACCAGATTGATGAGGCCAGATCCACAATGGAGATTGACACCAAGTCTGAATCTGCAAGTGTGATTCCAACTGGTTCGATTGTTCGCGTGGAAAAGCTGCTCCACCGTACCGAAATTGTGCGAGTTGGGATTCTCAGCTGACGGGCCATTTTGGTCGACGATAGACCCGTGCCATTTCTTCAACATTGACAACGGTGACATCTGATTGCTGAGAGCAGCTGTACAGTCAGTCTTTCATTGGTTCTATGAAGACTGAAGGGATTGCCGCGGAAATTCCAGCATGAGATTGCCGAAACCTGATTGCATCGTGTAGCTCATGTTCAGAGGTATTCCGACATGAGGGATTGCGGACAGTTTGTGAATTGCATTTGTCAAAGACACATTGGACTGCCGTAGCCAGCTGCCACTTCAGATTGGCCATTGCGTTTGCATTCATTGTCTTCATCTTCGCTGTACACTGATTCCGTTATTGCATTCTTCTGAGAATTGGAAATGATGCTAGATGTGACAATTGCACTGTGTGCATTGTCAAGGGACCGTGTTAGATTGTATTGCATCATTCCCGGCCTCTACAGTGCAACGGCCCAATTGTGATCCTATTGACATTTGGCTCAAGTCTGCAGGAAAAGGATTGAGACCGACTGGATCTGGATTGCAAGGGTTTTGATTGTGTGCTGTGCATTACTGTCAACCTGTCAACCATTGCACAAAGTACTGTACGGTATTGGTACTGAAACTTTCTACCCTGGCGGGGGGGAAATTTAGCACCCAAATTTACCACCCAAAAGGGCGAAAATTCTTAGGGGGGAGTAAAGTGTAATTTTACACCCATTGGATCTATCAGGTGGTAGTTCTCGTCGTCGTAGACCCAGAAGGAATCTTCATCAGCTTCTAGAAAACCTTCTGCGCCATCCTCCTCCTCCTCAACCCAGTAGCCTTCATGACTGTCCAAGTATCCCTCATCGATCACCAAAAACGTCTTGCGGCCACCGTGGCCGGAAGCAGCGAGGAGCGGGTTGTGGACGGTAGTCTTGGTCGCGCAGAAGATCGCGAGGTAGACTTCGCGCAGCTCGGCAAGGCGGTAGTCTGCCAGCACTCGGCTCCGATGTGCCATCAACGATGTCAGCACCTGTCTGTGATCCTGCGTGAGGTCGGACAGTGAGACAAAGATCAAAGCAACGAGATTGGCTGTGATCGGAATGGTCCGAGCATGCTGGTCTCTGAGCCGTTCGTTGGCCCGTTCCATCGCCTACTCTGGCGTAAGGCCTTCTAGTTCTTCTGCGGGAAGTCCTGCTATGTAAGCTCTGACCTCGGCGTTGTTCGGGTCGACGATCGGCAGATAGGTGTCATTCCACGCGGCCTGCATTCTCTGAACAGAGAGTTGAAACCTGGTAATCCAACGAAGCATGTCTAATTCCCGTGGTGCAAATTCATGAACTGCTGGAAGCGGTAGAGGAAAACATGTGCTGTTCCCTTCACGAAGAGCGGCCGCAGGAAACTCTTGAGGTACTTCACTCCGTTGGCTGCATCCTTCAGGCGATCCCTGTCGAGAAGCCTTTTGTGGATAGCTACTTCACTTTCTAGCCGATTTCTCAAAGCTGGTCCACGCTTATCAGCATCTAGCTCAGTGATGTCACACCAGTCCTCGATCGCGTCTTCATACGCGAACCAACTGCTTCGTCCATCATATGATGGCGGTACTTTTGTGGTCACGTGCTGGAAAGCTGAGAGACGGTGTAATTCATTGATATGACGAGGATACGTCGCGTCAGAATCACTTCTATGAAGGAGGTTATCTTCATCTCTTTCACCATGCTCAAAGATAGTCAGACGCAGAGTGGCTAGCCATTGCGCTGTCCTCGGATCGAGCACCGGGAGATTACTCTTCCGGCTGTCTTCACCTGTGTGTAGTGTGCCGGAGAGACTCCGGTCACCTTCACCTGTGTGAAGCACACCGGGTATTCCGGTTGCCTCCACCTGTATGGAGCGTACCGACGGGCACCTCCACCTGTGTGAAGCTTCCCGTTTCCCGGGAGCTCCGCTACCACGTTCAGATGTAGCCTGGACGTGGATCCCTTCGCTATGCGTACAGGAACACAGGCACTGAGGAGACTCCTTGCCTACACGCGCACAGCTGTAGTCCACTGGACTAGAACCTTGAGCAACAGGCATGGATACATGCAAGTGGTATGTGAAACAAACAGGCACCTGGATGTGTAACATTCAGTGTTTCACCCCCCCCTCCATGGTATCCCCGCCCCCTTAAGCACCCCCCCTTGAGATGTACCCTGGGCGTGTATCCCCTCGCTAGGCGTACAGGAACACAGGCACACAGGAGTCTCTGTTTACTACAGGTGCACAGCTGTAGATCGCACTTTGCTAGAACCTTGAGCAACAGGCAGGGATACATGCAAGTGATACGTAAAAACAGACAGGCACCTGGATGTGTAACATTCAGTGTTTCAACCAGGCACAAATTCAAAAATCACGTAGGATTGCATGGCCGTGAAGTCGGCATTCTACTTGCTTGTTATTGTGCAAGCGAAGAAAAGACGCGGAGTATTGGACTACTTCTGTGACTTGAGAGAAGCTATACATCTCAGCCTGGAGACAGCATATATGAAAAAAACACAACACGCACACGAAAAGCAAACGGATCTTCGGTTCAAAACCCTTGCTTGAAAAATGCCTTTGGGGTGAAGCAATATGAAAAGGTTGAGAATATCTTATCCTGTGATAAGTATCTCCTGTATCCTTCGGCAAGGTCTTCAGGAAGTACCTCTTCTTGAGACAAGCATCTTCCTATGAAATGGCAAACGCTCAGAGTGGATACCTTCTCCTGCATTCCGTGAGACACTTAGTCCACTTCTTCAATTGGACCGAGGTTCTCGTATAGATCCAGAAATCTCTGGGCACGTGCTAGTGCAATTTGCGACTATTGTATGATAGTGACTTCATCTGCGATGGAGATGGCAGCCAAGCAAAGCCACAAACCTGGTAGGTGGGGATGATATACAGGCAGATAGGAAGGTACAATGCTTTCAAGGCTCAGACTGGAGACCTGCGCATGTGTGTGTGAGTACGGTTCAGATTTGGTTATTCCAAATTGTATACTTGTATCTGCACAATAAAAACGACATGGTTTGATGAAGGCAAGCCAAGCCATGCTGCCAAGCTCCCCCACAGGATCGCCAAGCATCTCTAGGTGCCATCTAAATGCAGACGGTCACCCGTATCTGTCCCCCTCAAACCCCAACCCCCGCGGAAGCCAAGCCAAGCGTAGCCATGTTGCCAACTCCACCCGTAAAATCACCATGCATTTCTACGCGCCTTCTAAATGCATATGACAACATGTATTGACATAGACAAACAACAACCAAATGTACAGACGCACACACTACATACTGTCACACTTGCATACATCGGGCCCAACCCCTCACCCCCGCCGAAGCCAGGCCAAGCCATACTGCCAAGCTCCCCCCACAGGATCGCCCTGCATTTCTAGATGCCATCATATGCCATCCAAATGCATACCGTCACCTCTATCTGCCGCCCTCAACCCCTCACCCCCGCGGAAGCCAAGCCAAGCCATGCTGCCAACTCCCCTGTAACATCCCCATGAATTTCTACGCGACGTCTAAATGCATATGGCAACATGTATGGAAGCAGACAAACAGCAACCAGCAGCCACACCCAAATGCACCGCGCAGATGTTGTTTCTGAAATTCGCGGTTCCTTATTATTGAATTTTGTGAAGAAAAATTGTCTGAAATTTGCCCTCGTATCCTCCTGAAATTCCTCCCCAATTTCCAGACCCATGGTTGCCTGACTTCACAGTTTGCGCCTGAAAGGGTCTGCACTATATGTATGTGTATATATATATGTATATATTTATTTATTACATATACATACTAAGATAAGAACAATCGAGAGCAGATGCCATGCGTTGCAAATCACATCTGCTACCGTCGAAACAAGGGCTTCCCCTGCCTCGCGCAGCTTCTCCTCTGCCTTGCGGTTACGATGATGTAACCCCTCATGATGACAAAGGCTTAGCATAAACGAAATCCCGCGCGGCGGTTGGCTCAGTGATCTGTCCTTGCAAGTCTCGTGTTCTGCGTGCACTTCCGACTAAGACTTTGGAAACGGAGCGTTAACCACTTCCGAACGCAAGTGGTGATCCCGGCAGCGCACAAATTGGCCCGGAAGTTTCAAGTTTCAGTCTTCCCGACCCTTCCTGAGTTTAGGTCGCCCGGACTATCAAAAATGGAAATCACTCCAAAGGCCGCGGGGCTGGGGCGATTCCTCCTGTCCGAAACAAACACACCCTCGATCTGAACGGCACTAGGGAAAGCCAACATCCTGGTTCTCATCCCTGAATGCGAAATCCTTTTTTCACAAGTTCCAAGCTCGGCTTTGCCTCGGGGGAAGGCCACACGAGGCCAGTGGGCACACTTTCACCACCTCAGCAGGAAAACTCAAAACTTGCGAGTGTCAAAAAAGCGTTCCAAGCCTCTCCGGCCATGAGAAAGGTTACGCAGAATGTAACAGCTCGGAGGACACAGAGTTCAACATGGCGGGTCCATTGTGGATGATCTGTTACAAGTAGCACCTCTGCTTGGCCTGCCCCGCACATTTATGTCGTAACCGGCGGCCGGGGCTTCGTTTGAGGTAGTGCCGTAAACAGACAGCGAACCCGACCGAATGCTGACTTGCTGGCATGAGGGGTAAGAGCTTGGAGGCGGGGGTTTAGTGTTCTGGGTCCGAAAGCCTTGAAAACGGATGTAGAATGATCTGAGGATTCTTTGTTTTTCTTGGTGATTTTTTTTTGTTTTCGTGCGTTTGCTTGGTCTGAGGGGACGGGTGGGAGGGATGGAGGGAGGGAGGAGGGTGGATTTTTCCTAGGGAAACAGTAATTCCCTCAGATTTTTGAGGGATTTGGTGCCATTCCCCCCCAGATTTTTCCTCAGGAAAATGTACGATGCCTTAAGGAAAACGTACGTTACATTGGTTTTCACAGGGAAACGACAGTTTTCCGTACATTCTGGACGGATTTAGTGCCATTTCCACCGTTTTCCTGACGAAAACCTACGTTACCTTGGTGGTGGTGGTTGTTGTTGTTGTTGTCGTTGTTGTTGTCGTGAAACAACCGACGTTACCTTGTGTGTGGTTGTTGCTGCTGTTGCTGTTGCTGCTGCTGCTGCTGTTGTTGTTGTTGTGGTTGTGGTTGTTGCTAGCCTTGTGATTTTTTATGGTTATATATATTTGTATAGTTATTGTACTGTGTATTTATTTTCGATATTAGTATTGATATTACTATCATTACCGTCGCTGTTCTGTTGTTGTTGCTGCTATTGTTATCGCTGTGGTTTTGTCGCTGTTCTCGTTATTCTTAAGCCGTTGTTGTTGTTGTTCTTCTTCTTGTTATTCGTATTTTTGCTCTTGTTGTTGTTATTGTTACTATTGTCGTTGTCATCGTTGTTGTTGTTGTTGTTGTTGTTGCTGCTGCTTTTGTTGTTGTGCCACTGTTTTTGTCGTCGTTGTTGTTGTTTTTCTACTACCCTAATTGTAGTAGAGCTTAAAGAAAGTAGCAGAGTCTGCAGTTCAGAGAAGCCGGGGGGTAAGGGGGAGGGAGAAAGCAGCAAAGTTTGTAGTTTAGAAAAACCGTAGGGTGGGGGGTTGTGCGGGGGGCGCACCCCCCCCCCACTTGCAAACCTTCTAAACATGACTTTGTTTTCTTCCTTTTACCCCCTTAAGCGATTTCGTGTGGCTTCTCCATCTTACGTGTTGGAGAAGACGCTTTTTTTCTAATCGCTTTACAAAGAAGACTCTCGTCACTTTACTTTGTGTTCTTGCTTTTTACTCCCTAGCGAATACGTCCGGCTTTCGCCTTCTTGTCTGTCGGTGAAGACGCTTCATTCATGATTATTCTATTTTCTTCGCTTTTGACCCCCTGAAACGTTTTCGTGTGGCTTTCTCAATCTTGTGTGTTGGAGAAGACGTGTTTAAGAGAGCGGGGGGCTTTGGGGGGGGGGGGGGGGGGGCAGCCCCCCCCCCCCCCATTTGCAACGAGGGGGCCCCCTTCGAAGAGGGCTTCCAAGACTTTGGCAAGGGATTTCCTTTTGCGTGTTGGATAAGATATTTTATTCTTTTCGGTAATAGTAATAGTAATAGTAATAGAACGAAACCAAAGCGTTAAAGCGGAGCAGCGGAGAAGCAGAGAAGCACAAAAGCTAAAAAGCAAAAGGAAAGCAACGGCAGAGGAAAGCAATCAACAAGAAGAAACAACAAGCAGTCAAAGCAGGGAGCAGCAAGCGAAACCTTAAACATAGAAAAGCGCAGCAGACAATCAGAGAAGCAGAAAAGCAGAACAGCAGAGAAGCGGAAAAGCAGAGAAGCAGAGCAGCAGAAAAGCAGAGGAAAGCAACACCACAACAACAAAAAACAAAAAACAAAAAAGCAGTGAAGCGCTGCAAGCAAAACATAAAAAAGGAGAGACGCCAAGCAGACAATAAGAGAAGCAAGAGAAGCGGAAAACAAGATAAGCAGAAAAGCAAAGGCACAAACATCAAGAATGCCACAAAAAAAACAGTGAAGAGCTGCAAGCAAAAGCTTTAAACAGAGAAAAGCGAAGCAGACAATCAGAGAAGCTGAGCAGAGAGGCAAAAAAGCAAGAGAAGCGGAACAGCAGAAAAGCAGTGAAGCACAAAAGCAAAGGAAAGCAGAAAAGAAGAAGAAAGCAACACTGACAAAAACAAAACCAAATCCCCAAGAAAAACAAAAAATCCTCAGAAAATTCGGAATCCCTTGAAAACGCATGCCAGAAATAGCCCAAAACAAGCCCGTGGACAGCAGGCCTGTCAATCCCGCTCATGGGGGTGCGCTCAAGCGATCTCGGGGACTTTTGCCAGTTGTCCGCGCCTTTAGACGGAGGTAGACACAGGAACATAAAGACAATATACAAACAGACACAATGCGTGCGATACAGAGCGATGACATCTGTCCGAAGATCCTTGGACACATGGGTGGCTGCTGGTTGCTGGCTGCAGCCAGAACCCGGAGCTCTTAACAGAATCTGCATTCGGCATCTAAAATCTAGATAGCAAGCAACGGCAACATCAAGCTTGCACGGGGTTATGACCTTAAACGAGAAAAAGTTGGTGCATTCAGATTCTGACTGACCGTAAACCCAACAATCTGAATCTCGGACCATAGATCTAAATCGAAAGTATGTCTGCTGAACACCGAAGCTCTTGTGGGCAAACGGCGCGACGTCAGACACGTCATGAGTCATGAGTCTCTGGGTAACACAGATGGCTAGAGCATCGTTCGAGCACAGGCACTTTGGTCGATGACTGAATCCGCAAAACCTGAAACAAAATAACGGCAGTTCGAAAACTGTCTTGATTCGGCGCATTCTCGAAATGTCGTGCCACCTCCTTTGGGGCCCCCGCCGCCAAAACGTGTCACCGTCGGTGTGCGTGAGGCCGGTGCAACGCCAACAAAGGCATGGCAGGCATAGTACAGGGCCACCAGGGCCTCAAACACAGAAATCAAAGATTGACGCCGCTGCTGTCAAGGACCTCCTGGCGAGGAGTTGCGAATTGCTTGTACCGGAAGAAACTCCACACAAGGGAAACAGGTTAAACTTCCATGTGAGCTCGGAGCCCGCATGGTGTGAGCTCAGAAATCCTTTGCATGCCCAAACCACACCTTTCAACGTGCTCTTGACCGGCAAGAAGCCCCACAAGACCTGAAGATTCAACGGTCAGCTCAAGATTCCGCCACGAGGATCCGTGAGGAAACTTAGCGAAACAATAATTTTCGCGTCCAACGAATCCATCCCTAGCCCAGCTGCCGCGACAGCAGGCAAGGCGGAGGAAGTCGACCGGCGAACCATAGCTGCGCGATGGCCTCACAAGTCAAGGAGCAGTCTCTAAGCCCAACTTTGGATGTAAGGGTTCAGGCATTCAAGCATTCCGGTTTTAAAGCTGATAGCAGATTGCTCGGAAGGGCGGGGGTTCGGCTATGCTCGCGACCACACGTGGTTTCGGCTCAAGGCGGCCTACGTGTATTGACCAAAGCTTTGAGAGCTCAGGTATAGCATACAGCGCATAGAAAGCTTTAGTCTCAGTGTCATGCATGACTTCAACTTTTGAGATTCGATTCGGGGGTTTGGAAGCGAACCTTCTGCAAAACAGCCCAGTGGCAGTCCACTGAAGCTGAGGACCGTGCCCCGTCCAACCCAGAGGTGTTGAAACTCGTCAGTACACCAGATGCTCCCAAAGATCAATCCCCAAAACCTGCCTTCGAACCGGCGGGGCAGGCAATGTGCAGGGCTCGTGCCAAGAAGGACCGGAGGCGGCAAGGCGGAAAGCCAACTCGGGAGTTTGGTTCATATCTGTTAGCCTCGCAAGACCGGGCGCAACGGATTCTGACGTGCGGGGCACTGATTTGCAGTTCCCCGAGGCTTTTTCGATGTTCCCAAGAGCCCAAGATTGACCCTCAAGCCTGAAAACCGTGAGCTCGAGGACTCAAACCTGTGATCCCGAAGCCCCGAAGGGTTTTCAGTCAGCACTTGGGTTTCTGCTTGAGAACTACATGCAGCCGACCTGGTGAGCGCCGGGTGGTAACAGGTGAAGTAATTGGCGTGACTTCGGTCGAAAGTTTCGGGAGCGGGCTTGCTTATGAGGGGTTGAGAGTTCAAGAAGCGCAGAACAGCTGCATCTAGTTCGGAGACTACAGCCCCACTCACTCTCATGGAAAACGAGCTGGCAATCCCAAATCGGAAGTGCAACTTCTCACTCCCTGGCTCAAAAGCATAGACACCTCCAAATAGCACATGCCTGAATCCCACACCTCCTAACGCTCCAAAGCTCCACAAGTCATCATGAACCTTGGCTCAAAGCCCAAGCTTGTGAAAATAAGCCTTTACCCCCTGGGCAGTGTGCCGTTTGAAGTGCAAGAGAATGCAGGAAGCAGCATCACATCATCAAGGAATCCAAGTACAGTCATAATAAAGCCAGCTGAAGACCGGGGCCTTCAGGACTCACGGCAGCAGAATTCGAGCATGCGCCGTTTGGAGCTAGGACTACGTCGGTCCAAGTTGAAGGAAAATCGCATCTCTATGGGGCTCTGTGGCCCATGCAAATTGAACATTTGAAGAACCGACTGCCGTGCACCCAGGGCGTTGAGTCGAGTTTCGTTTCTTCGCCAACCCTATCCCCACTTGCAGTCCTCGACGCCCAAGATGACCCGACCCTCTTGAAGCTGTCGCAGACTCCGACTGCAGAACCTGTAACCTTGGACCTGGAAGCCAAAAGGCCCTAAGGTCACCTAGAGACTCAATGCCTTGGATGAAAAGCACCTACTCTCCTTGACAGAACACGCTCTGACTCATCAAGATTCAGGTCATGTGCTTTGCTGTTCCCACACAACCCGAGAAGGGAAGAGTGCTGTTCTCCGGGGTCCTTAGCAAAGAAAGTGAATTTCAGATGCAGAGCTTGCGAGTCTGGCGTCATTAGGTTCGGCGGATTTCTCGTGCTAAAGCACATGAAGTAGGATTTAGCTCAAGGTACCCTGAACTGGACACAGCCCGGCGAATCAGCAAACCGACAAACTGCAAAAGCACAAAGCCCTGGATCTTCTGCAAAAGCGAGAGAGCAGCGGCTACTGGTAGAAGAGCCGAATGCGACATCGGCGCGTCATGGACGCGGTCCTAAGGGCGATTCGGTAGCAGAATCTGCGGCCTGTGAAGCTGTTTCAAGCGAGGGCCGGTCTATTGACCGGGCTACTGGCGATAGAAACTTTGAACATGGCCAAGGCAAGGTCTTCCAAAGGCAGTGCCGGCATGAAGCGCTGAAACTTGAACATCCACATTGCAGCTGAGCAGCATACTATCCACCACGGACTGTCGAGGGAGGCGAACAAAAGCGGCTGCTGCAGGAAAAGCAACATCTGGACAACCCAGTCCCAAGACCCGGCGTAATCTAATAGATGGCTCCGACACAGGTATTTCTATAGCACGCATTACACGCTTTGCTGTGCGTTGTTTCCACCCTTGTACGCAAAGAAGTCTCCGACGGGGTCGACCCATACGACAGATTGTTGTCATATCCCTTATACAGGAGTCAGGACAAGGGAGAAGGCCCTCCTGCATATTGTGCCCCTGAGCGAGACTCCTAAAGCCATGACAAGCATTGGTCCAAATATGCATGGGGGGCCAATTGCTAAAAGTCTGCTGTAGTAGTCGAGCTCACTCCCCCTGCCCCCCGACCAAACGAAGGCATGAAGAATGCCAACATCACCTTGCAAATCCCTTGCTGAGGAGGTAGCCGCCGGAGGCGGGCTGACTGGCCGGTAAGGCAAAGCCGGGGAAGCCACCCCTGGAGGTTCAGGTGAGTTGTGCTGAACCCTCATCATCAAAATAAACCTTGGGCTGCTTGGGCTTGTTTCACACTGCGGGCCAGAAGAATCCAAATCTGGAACAGATTGTAAGCGGGGCCTGCCAGCCTCGTTGCGGCACCAGCCTTGCTTGCGATGCTAGACTTAACCCCAGCGGGTGCCTAGAGGTTGGGGGGTTCTTGCTGACTGTTCTGCTGCTCGGAGCGGACCTAGGGAGAACGCCTAGGCGGCTTGTAGTACCCACACGACAGGCCGCAAGCGGAAACAAAGATCGGATTCCCAACCTCAAACTTGGGTGACTTGGGGGTGCCCAGCCTCAATTCAATGGAGAAGGATTACATTCTCAAAATCATGACCTGCTGGGCCTATGGAAGTGGGTCGGAGTGAGCTTGGCCTGCTTCGCCATGAGTTGAACATGGGTGCAGCCAAAATGCCACGAGTGGTACAGGCGGTGTTCTCGGCATGGTCACCATCGTCGCGGGCACGCCTCTGACAGCAAAGCCTCCCTTTACCTGTTATGGGGTACTGGCCCCAGGTCGCTTCAATCAGTCGAAATTCGTTTCACGGCCGCTTTGCTACATTGTGACGCGCGAACCGGCGAAAGTCACATCACACGGCAAAAAGTCACAGCACAAGTAGTAGATCACCATGACATGGCATTGCAGCAGCCGGAAAACTGTGCGATTCGATGGAAATGCTGCGACAGCCCTGGGAATATGTGGAGACTGCACCCGAGATCCACGTCCTGGAGACTGCAAACGACCACGTAAACGCCCGATTTGACATGGCAACATCATAGAAGCAAACACACGTGGTCTCCCGGCCATTCCCCATGTAGACACTCGATTTCACAAGCATGCCCACGACGAGACTCGCGTCAGTAACATCAGTGCCATCATAGCATACCAAAGCCAGTCAACCCCCATTTAAACGCTCGATTTCACACGCGTGCGCAAGGCACACATCAATTGCATCGTGGCACGTCCAAACCTGCCATTCCCCACATGTAGACGCTCCATCCCACAAACATCCGCGAGAGATCGTTGGAGTCGTGTGGAGCGCGAAAGTGATGCGAAAGTGTAATACGCCCATGAATCCCACCCCCTAACAGGGGTGGGGTAGTGGGGGGGGGGGTGGTTCGGAAATGAGCCCGGGTCCATTCCTGGGGAAGCTCGTGTGTTTCACGAGGACCATTGCTGCTGGTAGCAAGATGTAGCGCATATTACAATAATTGTTGTAACAGTTGTAGAAATACGCAGCAAGAATTGTAATCCAGGAACTTTGAGGGCTTAGGGTATTATAGGATGTGGTTTCAACGGTTTGGGGTTGTAAAAAGCCATCGAAAGCTGGAGGAGCATCAAAAGCCGCACCGGTATCGTCGGCACAAGTATTGCAAGGGTCACAATGGGGTGGTGACTCCACTCTCACTAAATCCGCCGAAGCCAAAAGCCCAGGCGTCTTGATGGTTACCTCAGGTCCCCCCCTCCCTCCCGTCCCCCACTCCCCCACCCTCCCCCCCCTCGCCCCCTTGAGATGCAACCTGGACGTGTATCCCCTCGCTAGGCGTACAGGAACACAGGCACTCAGGTGTCTCTTTTGCTACAGGCGCACAGCTGTAGTCCACTGCACTAGAACCTTGAGCAACAGGCATGGATACATGCAAGTGATACGTGAAACAGACAGGCACCTGGATGTGTAACATTCAGTGTTTCAACCAGGCACAAATTTAAAACACGTAGAGCTGCATGGCCGTGGAGTCGGCATTCAACTAGCCTGTTATTGCTCTCGGTCGAATTAGCGGAGTATTGAGCTACATCTGCGACTTGAAGAGAAACTATACATTCTCTCACCTGAAGACAGCTTCACTGAAAAGAGCAGAACACGCACGAAACGCAACGGATCTTCAACTGGAAACTTTTGCTTTAAAGTTGCCCACTTGTGTTTCAGTTCCCTCTCCAGGTGGAAAGCATACTGTAACATAAAAGTTTGTAGAGCTTAGCTCTACTTGATGCCAGCATGACATCTTGCGACACGGCAAATGTATAAGGGCATTAGAAGTATCTTATCCTGAGATAAGTATCTTTCTTTGAGAAAGAGTTCTTTAGGAAGTCCCTTTTCCTGAGAAAAGCATCTCCCTATGAAATGACGAATGTTCAGATTGGATACCTTCTTCTGAAAGAAGCCTTCCGTGAAACACTCAGCCAGTTCAGTCGACGAACTCTAGGTCTCGATCCCAGGTTCTATCACGCCAATGATCAGCACCATGCCAACGGTAGATGTCGACGGTATGAATCGGCATCACCGGCTGGTGACGAACAGGGTCGTAACCGCGGGGATCAGCAGGGGACCTAGGTAGCGATATCTGTGGATCTGGAGCGACGTCTTCATCTTGTTCCAAATGAACTTCGTCAGAACCAATGTCCATATCCACGTCCGAAGAATCGGAACCTAGTCAGTTTTTCCCCTTGTTCTTGCCCTTGGACTTGTCCTTGGATTTGCCTTTGGACTTGCCCTTGTCGGCGTCCTTGTCCTTTCCCTTGGAGGACTTGCCTCCTTTGCCGCCTTCTTTGCCAAAAGGTTGGGTGGGTTCTTGAGGACGTTGAGAACCAGAAGCTTGAGCACCAGAAGCTGCCTCTTCCTGAGAAGAGCTTGCTCCCTGTGGTGCGGCTGCAGGACCAGTAGAACCAGAACCACGCGCCTTGTTCAGCTTCTGTCTCTCTTTTCTCCTGTCCGCGGCTTCCTTCACGGTGTCGGGATTGCGGTTGAGCGCCCTCATCCTGCCTCCAGAGTACTGGTTCGCGTGAACCTCGATGAGGAGCGGAGTGTGAGCGTCATAGTCCCGATCGTTGAGAAGGTACACGGCGCTGGTGGAATTCAACAGCCACTCGGAGACATGGATGTCGAACTCGGTCCTTGAAGCTGGAAATTCAGCCCATTGGTTGTCCGACATGCTGTGTCCCCATTCCATGACTGTCGCCATAACAGGGTCCAGACCAGGAAAGGTATTCCAGTCCGGCTGCTTAATGTCCTTGTAATGTACGGCATCCCCAGCGTGTCCTCATACTGCTTCAGAAGCCACATGGCGTTTGCTGACACGTGTCTCGCGCGAGGCGAGCAGAGGTGTGGACATTTCGGGCTTTCTGACCAGGCCTCCAGGAAGTAGTCGAGAAGGCTCTGGTACATCCCGCCACGAATGTCGATTGACTCCTGCTTCCTGCCCGTGGCCCGGTAGAGGGCCATGTTGGCGTCGCCACCGATGAGGTCGACCTGATAATGCAGGCAGTCAATGAACATGTTGCCCAACGCTTCGTGAGCCAACGCCACCTTGTCTGCCGCCACGTCGTTTCGGAGGTGGAAGCAACAGACCCTTATACGGTCGGAGCCGGCACGCTCCAGAACCTTGGTCAGTGCCTCATCTGGGAAGTCACCTCGGTTGCCCTGACTGCCAGTTGGAACTGTCATTCCATACACGATCTCGACGACCATATAGGTCAAAGGAAGAGATTCGTGCGGAAATCCACTGAGAGTGGAGCCGGCCAAACGGGTGATTGAAGATCCAACACCATTGGTACGACTCCCCACCATCAGATCCCTGGACTCGTTGCGCAGGAATTGCCAACCGCGCGACGTGAGGAAAGCTTCCTCGGAGTCATCGATCTTAGCCGCTTCGCGTAGCATGAACAAATGCGTCTTCGACTGTGCAATCGATTTTATCAGGGCTCCACGAGATGGTGTAGCATCGTCCCAGTCAATGTGACTAGCAACGGAGGTAGGAGCAGAACGCTTCCTTCCCCTGCTCATGTTGCCGAGATTTACGATGAGCGCGGCGTACTTGGTCTTGCTGGTAAAGATGGGAATCTTAGAGTCCTCTGCCAGACCAAAACGATGAATATAAGGATTCGGCATCTTCTCAAGAGAGAGGTCCCCGATCTCCTCTTCATCAACTCCGGTGTTCAAGAAGTAATGAAGCATAGCATTCAAAAGCTCTTCTCGAGTTGCCGGATTGCCGCTTGCATCTAGGGACTTCAGCTTTTCCAGAAGTGCTTCCATAACATCAAGAGCTGTTTCTCAGATGTCAGAGGCCTTACCCATGAGCTTGTCATCCAAGGTGCTGCGGACGTCCCCAGAACGAAAGATCACGTCCTGCTTGTCGGGACGACGCTCATAGATGGGAGACATCTTGTTAAGTTGATCGAAGAGATCCCCCATGGAGAGGGTGTATTTCTGTCCCTTGTGAGGCGGAACATTTACCCTCCCACTCATGTGCTGCACCTTGAAAGCGAGAACGGGCTCGTAATCAGGATCACGCAGTCCTGTATGATACAAGCCTGAATAGCCATATCCATTTAGCTGCTTGGTGAGCAGCCGCATAGGGCTTTGTCGTTCGATCTCGGTGAGCTCCGAGAGGAAACGTTTGAACTCTTCGGTGTCCTTGAGCTCAATCTTTTCCTTGACTTTGCCCATCTCTTCGAACGCATTCTCGTTCTGGTCCTCTGCATCCTTCGCGGCCTGGTAGTACTCAGGGTCCGGAACAGTCTTGCATTTCCCCCAGATGCCTTGATCGTGAAGTTCACTTTCATCATCCTTCTCGGGAGAAATGTCTGGCATGGATTCCTCACCGTGTGGTGAGCTTTCTTCAGCCATCTCACTGTTCTCGGCCTTATCTCCTTCTTGACCCATGTGCTCATCAGATCTCAGATTCGGCCTTAACCTCGGATACCTCTCCCTGTGGAGAGCTTTCCGTGGCTTCGGTCTTCTGCTGTGGGACATCCACCCCAGATTCCTCTCCCTGTGGAGAGCCTTCCGGAGCGTCCGTCTCCATTGGCTCGACAGTAGCCCCAGATGCCTCTCCCTGTGGAGAGCTTTCTGGAGCTTCAGTCTCCATTGGCACATCGGTCGGCTCGGTCTTAACCGGACCAACCTTCTTGCCCTGTGGCAAGTCCGTGGATCCAGCCGACGGCTCGGAGGTGTCCATCTGAGTAGCCGCGGGAGGCTCTTCAATTTCCTCGATCTGTGGACATGGGAGTCGCTCGATGAACTCCTCGACCATAATGTCTTCATATGGTCGGGTGAGGAGCTCATTCAGCTCGGACTCCTTCTTCGCCTTCAAGTCCTCGTAAGCCACCAAGTCCGCTTTGGCTTTGCGTGCGAAAGCCGATTTGAAATCTCGGTGCTCAGATTCAGCGAAGACTTTCTCCAGAACAGCCAGAAGGTAGCTGCCGCTGAACGGCTGCTTGAGGGTACTGTCGTAGAGATAATAGCCCTCAGGGGTTCGCACCGTGTATTTCCGGCGAACCTCCAGATCGCTGGCGTGGCGCTGGATGTAGGAGAAGAAGTCCACTCCGTATGCCTCATTGATGACGCGGACGAGCATCTGAAAGTCCTCTCGCACATTGAAGACCTCGTCGTACACATACCTTTCCCTGAGGAAAGCCTTGTGTGCCTCGAGCTTGCGAGAGTAATCAGGATCCTCCGTCTTGGGCATCTTTGCACGAGGATCAGAGTCACGAGGGCGATCGAAACCAATGTGGCCGACGGTGGGTCGGAACTCATTCTGTGCGGCGATGGTGACGTCCTCCAGCATCGTGGCAAGGCCTCCAGGATGACGCTTCATGTTCATCCATGGTGACGAATAGCCGTTGGAGTAAACCTTCGGCTTCTTGTCCAGCTCGACGAGGTAGTTCCCTTGCAACTTGCCCATCTCGAATGCCTTCAAGAAAAAGTGCAGGGAATACCCCGACAGAGGATGCTGCAACCAGGATGCCCAGTCGTATTCACCACCCAAAGACTCCCTCATCGAAGTAGACAAGGTATGCCAGGGGGTGACCTGAACAAGGGCATCCCCATAGGTGCTGAGCATCGGCTGGCCAGAAGAATCCACCATGTGCAACTTGCCATGGGCAAAGAGGTGCCATGGATTGGTCCTTGCCTTGCGGAGAACCTCGTTAAGCTCTTCCTGCTGCTGGGACTTATGCGCATCAACCTTGCCGTGGACGGTGTCCCCAGACTGGTACGCATACTTGGTGTCCCCCTCGGAGGATGTGGCTTTCCGCTCCCTCTCTGCCTGAAGCTCATTTTCACGAATAAGCTTTTGGAGAGCTGCTGCGTCTAAAGTGGGTACCTTCCCCTGAGGGAAGCTTCCCGTTGACGCTTGGCCGGCATCCTGAGATGTCTTTGGCCTTTTCTTGGGAGCTGGCTTCGAAGGCATTGGATCCGAACTGCTACCCGGTACCCCTCCATGTGGAGAGCCTCCGGAAGCAGATGCGAAAGCAGACGCTGAGGTTCCCTCTTCATGAGAAGAGCCTACCCCTGCGCTCTGCTGCTTCCTCTCGTGGCGAAGGCCACCCGGATCTTGCTCGTGAGGAGGACGGTAGTGATGTGTGAGATACATCGCCGGGATGTCCTCGTACGAGAGCACCACGCCATTGTCTGTAAGATACAGCTCGTGGCCGTGGTTCAGATAGCTCTCGTAATCGAGCTTGGCGTAGAAGACGTAGGAGCCGTACTTAATGACGGTCCCAGGCCCAGGAGAAACCACTCCACCCGCGTAAACGAAGTGGATAGCCTTCCTGTGCCGCTGCCACGCCGCCTTCTTTGCCTCCAGCAGCAAGCCCTTCTCCCAGATGCTCTCGTAGTTGGAGTTGTCCGAGGCGTGGAAGATCGTTCCGAGCTGGCGGCATCGGTCCATCGTGAGCTTCTCCCCGAGAGCTGCATCAGACACCTGTTCTGGCATCCGTGAGTGACCCTGGACGGCGGAGACCCCGACGTAGAAGTCGAAGTCGAAGAACCTGCCGAACTGCAGGGCCACCGGGGCCACCCAGAGGTTGAAGCGGCCCTTCGAGTTCGCCATTAGGAAGGCGAAGAACTTCCTGGGCGCCCAATCGAAAGGCCTTAAGGGGTGCTTCATCATCGTCTCCAGGGTGATCTCCATGTATCGGCCTGGCCGGACACTCTCGTCGTGCCGGGTCAACTTGGACAACGATTTGGACGACCTGACGGCCCATCCATTGTGATCATGTCGCATTTTCGCGATCGAGTAAATTTCTCGGTCCAATGCGAGCAGCTCTTCCGTGTCCAAGCAACCCAAGAAGCAACGCAAGAACTCGTACTTCCAGACGAGGTGCCGTGGCAATACATGGGTCCCAGGGTAGTTCTCCTCGTAGATCAGGACGTGTGACAGAAACGCCAGCTGTCCTTCCAGAATGTTCACCGCGGCCATCTCCCCATGAGGGAAGTACGCCGTGGTGTCTGTCTGGCCGAAGAAACGAGGAACACCCTCCGGGATAATCCTGAGAGAGGCCACCGGTGCATCACGAGGATAGGCACGACGATCCCTTGTAGGATAGGCAGCAAAGCCGTCGCCATCTCCAACTGTTCGGAGTACACGACGGTTTGCCCAGGACGCACTCTTTTGGTACAAGGACAGGTCAGGGACACCAGTGCGAACGTCAACCTTGAAGTTGCATCCAGTGTTCGGTGTCCAGATAGCCTGCACTGGTGCCTCCTCATGAGAGGAGCATCCAGCATCCATAGAGGGTCCTGCCGCAGCCATGCTGGTAACAGAAGAAGAGGAAGTTGTGGGCTACTTTCTCACTTGAGTTTTGAACCAGCTGATTTGAGCAATGCAGGCACAAATTTAAAAAGAGACCAACAACTCTTCATGAAGCACATGCACTGAATTGCTCTGACAGCTCACACATGAAGCAGACATGACTCACAGACGCTCCTGCATGACATGTGGCACTGCACCAAAACCGCGTACTCCTTACGGAGCCAGGCGTTCAAGAAGGCTTTGTGCTCAATCATGGAACGGAAAGGAGGATGTGAATCGATTTCCTTCAACCACCCAGTTTGAACAGAGTTCAGGAGGTTTCTAGGATTAGCGCTCCGTTTCGTGAGACAGTCAGAAAGACAATGTTCGGTTCGAACGTGAGAAAGATCAGCAATAGCCCCTGAGCAAGCTTCCTTCCTCAGCATTTGAATCATGTGAATGGTTTCCTGTTGTTCGGGTGAGTGAGTAGTAGAAGCGGTAGACACGAGATTGTTAGCATCGGTACGAATGTCTATCTCGGCGTCAAGACCACTGATGTCCTTCCACAAACCACGAAGCATCTGACAGGTACCGAAACACTTCATCAAAGCATAAAGTTCAGCGACCGTAGTACTGAGGGTCGTTCTCTTGATTTTGGTTGATTCGAAGAAGACCAAAGAGCCTCGGGTGTCCCTTCGATTCTTGACCCTTTCATCTGCGATGAAGATAGTCATAGCCCTCTGTGAGGACTTGTCGCTGTTGTTACGAAAAGCTGCGTCAGGAATTCCCAGAATCCTTGGTGATCCCTTCACTGGCCACACCCGCAACTCAACCTCTTCACTGCGTATCTGTCGACACAACTTGTTCAACTCCTTACAGTGACCGACGGTCGGAGCAGCAGATGCTGATGCCAGACGAGAGAACTGATAGCAAGCCTGAAATTGCGTCCTCGACTGAAGCCAGTTGATGCTACCAAGCAAAGAGCGATAAGAGGTGTGGAGAGCTTTATCACACGCGTCTGCATCCTTGAGATGCTAGGTATGACGATCTCCTCGAGCTCTGAAACGCACAGCTTTTGATCGATCGATATGTACTTCTTCTTCCCTTGTGCATCAAGAACCCAACGAACACGCTGTCCCGTGAACGTAAGATCATTCTTGTCCTCATGGCCGAAAGTAAAGTGTTCCTTGATTTTCTTGGGGAACCAAGTGAGGAACTCAGGGGTTCCACTTATGATGAGATCATCCACATGAAGGCTCATCACTCCAACTGTTTTGCGGCCTTTGCTGGGACTTCCATGCACAGGGTCAACAAAGTGTTCAAGAAGCTGATCAACCAACTCGGGAGAGAGCTCAGACCGGCTCTCGACCTTGTATGAAGCCTTCTCGGGAAGGAACAAGGAGACGAGAACCTCAGCTTCTTCTTCAAGGAAACAGGTCTTGTCACCCTTGTCCAACCTCAGATCATGGGCCCTCTCGACAATCCACCATGTACCTTTACGAAGGATCATGGAAACTCGATAAGGGTAGTCCTTGACCTGATAGACAGGTGCAGGAGTACGAAGAGCCTTGGCCCTGTGAGAAACGAGAGCCTGCCCGTTCTCATAAGGGAACCAACCTCTCTTCTTACAAGCAACACTGCCCAAGAATCCGAGAAGCTTATCATCAGTCACAGGTCTCCAAGCATAGTCAACCATCCTCTTGGTATCGGTGTTAAAGCACTGAGCAATATCGGGACATGAAAGATAGGATCTCTCCTCCGCACGGTCGGAGGAAGAACGGTTTCCTTCATCGTATGCGTAGCATGTCATAGCATGAAGGGCGACCTCCTTAAGGTAAGCAGGTTCCACCTCAAGAGAGGTGCTTCCTGCTTCAGGTTCCTCCTCCTGAGAGGAGCTTCCTGCCGCGAGGTGGCTCTTGCCCTTCTTGCCTTCTATGCCGTCGTATGCGACATAAGTGCATCGGTCAGCTCTGGTCGGTTCCATGCCTACAGACCTGAGGAATTTGTCCAAACGATTCCACCATCTTCTCGGTGCATCGTTCAGACCATAGACCGGTCTGAGACAAAGGCCAACCATCCAGGTAGGCAAACCGATGTCAGGAGGCAACTGAACCACAACCATGCGAGATGACAGATTGTAGTGTTCCCCCTGAAGGAAAGCGGTCTTAAGATCCAAATGAAAAAGATCCCAATAGTGATTGGCAGCGCACTGCGCAACCAAACGGAAACCATACCGAGTAGCCGTAGGGCTGTCCGTTTGTTGATCCCAGGCAAACTTGTCCTGAAACCCACGACAAACCCATCGGGCTTTGAACTTGGAAAAGTAACCGTTCTTGTCAACCTTCACAGTGAGGACCCAACGTCCGGTAAGAAAATTGACATCGTTGTTAAGCTTGCGACGGTCCGTCAGCCGAATTGCATCATTGTCCAAGTAACTCTTGAACTCCTCAAGTTTAGCCTTCCGAATTTCGGCGGCATACTTGCGCTGCATCTCCGGCGTGAGGGTACCTGCCTTGATTTTATCTTGTTTAGTCAACCACGACGCAAAACCATCACCATCCAACGGAACAAAGGACGGAACCTTGAAGTCCGACGGAAGGCGAATCAAAACGTCGTCGTCTCCAACAGCCAAAGCAAGCAAGCTCTCATCACGATAGTCAACCGTTGCATCCGAATCAGTATCCTCACCAGCTTCCGGCACCGGCGGTTCCGGGGTGGGTTCCGGGAGTGGGGTTTGCTGGATAGGAAATTCCCCCTCAGTCACCGGCAAACCAGGAACAGGAGCCGGATCAGAAGAAGAGGAAGCAGGCTCGTGAAAACCTGGAAAGTCACCCGACGGATCGGGATCCTTCTTTCCCGCAGATTGCCCAGGCAACAGCACAACCGGAGGTCCCACAACAGTACGTGACTTGGCCTTAGACACATCTTCAGGATGTGTTCCTCTTGCACGTGTCTGAGACACGTTACGAGGTGACGGCGGTCTCATACTCTGTGGCACCGGAAAGTGAGGATGCGGCGGAATTGGAACAGGAATAATAGGTGAAGGTGGTGCCGGCCACGGCATCGGTGGACTAAGGACCTGGTCCGGGTTCGCAAACTGCGGCGGAGCCCCAGGAGAGTCGGGAGGACCTCCAGGAGGAGGCGACTCCTCGTGAAACTCCATCGGAAGAGGAGGCTCGTCCGGTGAAGGACCATAGCCAGGTCCCGGTCCCTGAGGACCGCCTCCTGGCGGATGTCCACCACTGTCCGGATCTTGATCCAGGTCGGAATCATCATCTCCCCCTGGTACCGGTACATGAGTACCGCCTCCAGGAGGTTGTGACGGAGGGTCACCACCGACATGCAACTCAACAGGATTATCATCCAGATCCTGCCCCGGATGCTGTAGTGGCATCTCCTCGTCATCCACAGGCATATCACCGTGTGGATCATCATATCCTGGATAGTCCACATCGTCGTCCGTGGCTGGCGGTTGCGGTGCAACCGGGGCTGGCGCTGGCTGGTCCGTGAAGTCCAAACCAACATCAGGCCCGCGTCTGGAACTGTTGTTCTGTGACTCGTTCCAAAACACTATCATGGACCAGTGCGTTGATTGCATATCCTTGAGGCAAGGAAGCAACTGTGCCATCGTCACGAAAAACACATGATCCATATCACCCTTCTGCCACAAAATGACAACAGCATCGGGATGACGATGAACCAAAGGAAGTGTTTTCCCTTGAGTTCCCCTGTAGACGTTACAGTACTCAAACTCCAGATAAGGTAGAGTCAGCACGCGCGCATTCTTAATCATGGGCCGCAAAGCGACCGCGTCAGACGATGTGGTCGTGTGAACTTCCAACTCAGTACCTGGAAGGAGACTGTCAACATACGACAGAGTCTGGACCAAAGACGATGTAACAAAACGCTGCGGTGCAACAAACCTCAGAGGTGTCGGAAGCTTCCCTTTGTCGTTGTTTGAGAGTAATGAGTACTCTGCTGCTGACGGAAGAACCGGTAAAGCCTCTGAATTGCGGTCTGATCGCAAACACAACGCACACAGTGTTCTGTCATCGAAATCCTCAAAGATATCTTCGAACAAGTAAGATTGTCGGAGATCTGATCGTTCATCACCCACAAGACACTGCGAAAGCAACACAGCAAACCTCGGATCAAGTGCGTTAGCAGAGTCATAGCCTTCTTCCAACGACTCCAAACGGCCAAATGATCCATCAGGCATATTAGTGAGAAAAGAAAGCTCACCATGCTGATGCTGACCATGGTCATCTCCCCCTGAAGGAAGTACACCACGGTTCTTGAAGGTGTGAAATGAAAGTCCTCTTCTCCACTTCAAAGAGCGACTACTCTGCGAAAGCCAGAACCCACAATGAGAAGGATACATGATGGTCACGAAGTATCCATCTCCCTTGTCATCTTGCCAACGGCAGACTTCGGCACAAAAGTGCCAGAAGGCATTGGCGGCCTTCCTGGGCCAACCGTCAGGAATGACAGGATGAATAAAAATGTGATTAGGCTCGGCCTTCAAGATCACTTGCCAAGCAGCCTCAATCGAAGATTGAATAGACTTGGCGTTCCATTCACCAAACAACACACGTTCACTCGCATCAAGTCCAGAATGGACAGTGCACGCAGAAAGCCCGGTGAGGCAAGGTGCGATCTCAACGAAATCGCTCTTGCCTGAAGTGAGAGTGTGGTAACAGATCTCATGCTCATAGCAGAACCCAGAACCGGCACGATCAAGAATCTCGTCGCCGATGCGGTCGAGTGCCTCTTCCTGAGAAGAGCGTCTCGGGACCTCATCTTTCTTCAGAGGAATGGCCACATCATGCCACGGATCTCCATCATGCCTGACCTTCGACTGGTTAACCCGAAGAACGGCACGATGAACTTCAACCAACACCATGGCACCTTCTTGTGACACAACTATACCTCTGACCCAGGTTCCTTCAGACTTCTTCTTCGACTCATCCTTATGCCAAACGAACACGCGGTCACCCTTCGAGTAAGGACCATCAGACGGCATAACTCTCCGTGCAAGGTCCTTCCGAAGGTCAAGTGATTGTCTGGCCTCTTGATGAGCCCGCATGGCAATCCTCTGGAGTTCCAGAGTGGTTCGATCCTCCTCGGCAGGTTCAGCAGAGAGCTGTTCAGGAGAACTGTTCTCCACGTCAAACAAGTCTGGTGGACGTCTTCCAGTAGCTATCTCCAAAGGAGAATAGCCTGAGACAGTAAGCTGGCAATTCCTTGCCCATGCCACCTTCTTGACTGCTTGACGAACAGTCACCTTTTCTGCATAACCTTCATCAGCTAAGGCCTTTGCCATGATGGCCCACGTGCGCTTGAAAAGACGCACTGCGGTCTCAGCTCGATTAGGCCAAGGAGTTCGCGGTCCACATGGATATGGAGTAATGCCATGGAACTTGTAATAGGACATGAACTGTGGCGTGAAAAATGCTTGATCTCCTACGATTCCCTTAGGAACGCAGTTGTTCTCCTCTGTCCATTGTCGAAAAGCTCCCAGAGTCTCTGGCGCTTCCAGGCTTGTTAGAGCCGTAGCCCACAGGAGATTCGAAGCACCATCAATGATGACCAAAGCCAGATAGGCTTTGGTGCCAAACTTGATTTCTTCGTGATCAACAAAAATGAGATCACCGAAGGATGATGCTCTCAATCCTGCGATTCTGGCTCGCGGAGGCGTAGGCACGGAGGTGCTGCAAACACGACAGCCTTTGACAATACGGTCGTACTTGTCATAGATCTCTCCTGGCAGCCCAAGCATGCTGGTCCTGCGTCGAAACTGAGCAGGACTCATGTGGTAATGCTTCACATGCAACTTGTAAAGCTCAACATCATTGTTCAGCTTTTCCAACATGCGCTGATACTGCGGAGCAGCCCTTGAGACCTCGTGGCCTGGCAATGGAAGCGCGATCCTCCTAGGTTCTAGCGACTGTGGCTCTGGGGCCCTCGGAGGAAGCAAATCTGCATCCCCCGGTTCGGACGGTTCGTACTCTTGAAGATCCGGATCATCCTCAGGAGCAAGACGAGGAGGAGCCGGTTCCTTGGGTTCCTTTCCCTGTGGAAAGCTTCCCTTGGCTCTGATTCTTCTTCTCTCCGGTACCTTTCCCTGAGGAAAGCTTCCGGATGCTCCTGTGTTCTTCGAGCTGTCTTCAGGTTTACCTGTGCTAACCATATCCTCTGGAGATCCTACCTTGCCACGGGTTGGATCCTTGGTCTTAGCCGGCACCGAGGTTCCACTCTCGATGCCACCAGGCAGAATCTTGAAAATGGTCTTGCCTTTCCAAGAGTCAGTAGTTCTTGTTGAAGAAAGCTCAGAAGAACGCCAGTCATCTTCTTGAGTAACGCTCTCTCCGTTGGAGAACTCCATAATCGTCTTGCGCTTGGTGTCCAGATACTCCAACGGAATAGGCACAAAACCCGCCTTGGGTTCGTACTTGACCCTTCTCATTTTCTTGTGGATGCGAATCATCTCCATGTCGGCTTCATTGATCACCCACTCATCATCCGTCGCCAAAGCGAAATTCTTGGGTACCTCTTCCTGAGAAGAGCATCCCTCGGTCTTCTGATGGAAGCCGTACTCATAGTGGGAGAAGTAGGTGAGGAAGCTCGACTTCTTATGCTTGCTGAAACGCACATTCCACATCAACTGACTGAGTTCAAGAAGGTCAAGTACCAGGTGTGAGCTCGGTGCAACCTTCAGCCTCACATCCTTGATTCCCAGCACAGGGCTGCTGAGCAAGGCCTTTTCCGGATGGAGCTCGAACTGGAAACGAAGATTGCGCATCTGAGGTAAGGACATGAGAATGGGAACATGCCCTTGTTCCACAATGTCGAACTCTGTGGATTGAACTGCAAAGTCCCGGTCGTACATGCAAATGACCAACTTCTGGTTGCATTTGGTCGACTCGGAATTGGCAAAGGTGAACTGAGAAGTGGTCTCAGCAATGGTGTACCATATGCCGCAGTTCTGATTCTTGTCACAGAACTCCATGAGGTCCTGTGCGGCCACTCTCGAAGCCATTGCTCTCGTACATCCCAAGTCCAACACCATCGTGGTTGGCGTCAAGGGCTGAGAGATGAAGGCTTCCTCGATCTCATTGATCTTCTCTTCGGTGGCCATAAAAGAAAAGTTAGGAGTGTTGAGATGTTCAACGAAGAAGGTTGTAGCGGCTGTGGTGCCGCTCGGGGCAGCATCAGCAAGCTGGCTCCGTCCGTCCTTTCCGGACTTTCCATCTTTTCCATCCTTGCCAAACTTGCTCTTTCCTTTGCCCTTCTTTCCTTTCTTACCTTTTCCTTTGGCTGCATAGGATTCCTCAGACTCGTACCAGGACCAGTCATCCCAGGACTGATCGTTCCACTGGTAATCTTGCCACTGTCCTTCTGCCTGCCATGCTTCTGATTCTTCGGCAAGATTGGACCTGCCTTTCTTCCTTTTGAAAAAGCGCCTTCCTTTTGATCCTTTGCCACCTTTTCCTTTGCCTTTGCGGTGGCCCTTGAATCCGCGCCTCATCTTGCGGCCTTGAAAACGCCGCTGGAACCATGAGTAGTTCTCGTCGTCGTAGACCCAGAAGGCGTCCTCATCCGCTTCGAGGAAACCTTCCGTGCCATCCTCCTCGTCCTCGACCCAGTAGCCTTCGTGATTGTCAAGAAATCCTTCATCGATCACAAGGAACGTCTTACGGCCACCGTGGCCCGAAGGAGCGAGAAGTGGGTTGTCGACGGTAGTCTTGGTCGTGCAGAAGATCTCCAGGTAGACTTCACGCAGCTCGGTCGTGTTGTAGTCAGCTAGGACCCGGTTCCGATGTGCCATCAGTGATGTCAACACCTGCCGCTGGTCCTGTGTCAGATCAGAAAGGGACACAAAGATCAAAGCGACCAGGTTGGCCGTGATCGGAATGGTCCGAGCATGCTGCTCTCTGAGCCGTTCGTTGGCTCTCTCCATTGCCTGAGCTGGCGTAATATCTGCTTGTTCTTCTGGAGGAAGTCCTACTATGAAAGCTCTGACCTCTGCATTGTTCGGATCCTCAATCGGCAGATAGGTATCGTTCCACGCTTCTTGCATTCTCTGAACAGAGAGTTGAAACCTGGTAATCCAACGAAGCATGTCTCCGTTCCCACGGTGCATGTTCATGAACTGCTGGAAGCGGTAGAGAAAGACATTCGCTGCTCCCTTCACGAAGAGCGGCCGCAGGAAACTCTTGAAGTACTTAACTCCGTTGTTCGGGTCCTTCAGGCGATCTCTGTCGAGAAGCCTCTTGTGGATTGCTGCTTCACCTTCTAACCGATTTCTCAAAGCTGGTCCACGCTTGTCATCGTCTAGCTCAGTAATGTCACACCAGTCATCGATCGCATCTTCGTAGGCGAACCAACTGCTTCTACCATCATAAGATGGAGGTACTTTGGTGGTCACCTGCTGGAAAGCTGAAAGACGGTGTAGTTCATTGAGATGACGATGATTCGTCGCGTAAGATTCATTGCCGTGAAGGAGGTAGTCTTCATCTCCTCCATCATGCTCAAAGATAGTCGCAGAGTGGCTAGCCATCGCGCTGTTCTTGGATCGAGCCCCGGGAGAAAACTCTTCCGGTTATCTTCACCTGAGTGAAGTGTGCCGGAGAGACTCCGGTCACCTTCACCTGAGTGAAGCACACCGGGTATTCCGGTTGCCTCCACCTGTGTAGAGTGTACCGAACGGGTACCTCCACAAGTGTGAAGCTTCCCGTTTCCCGGGAGCTCCGCTACCACGTTGAGATGTAACCTGGACGTGTATCCCCTCGCTAGGCGTACAGGAACACAGGCACTCAGGTGTCTCTTTTGCTACAGGCGCACAGCTGTAGTCCACTGCACTAGAACCTTGAGCAACAGGGATGGATACATGCAAGTGATACGTGAAACAGACAGGCACCTGGATGTGTAACATTCAGTGTTTCCCCCCTCCCCCCCCCCTCCCCCCCCCCTGTGGCTGGCTTAAACAGGGTCTATTTGGAAGCTGGCATTCGGGCTTTGCTGTGGTCATATATCCTCACACGAAGGCCGGCGAGCTGGTCCCAGCGAGCTAGGGCACGTATTGGAACAACATTCTGTTAATGTCAGGTTTGTGTCACAAGACCTGAGTCGGACAGCAAGCTAACACAAAGAAAGCGACAAGCAGCAACCAAACAGGCCCCTCCAACTTCACGAGAATTCAAAAATCTGCGTTTACCCATCGGTCGGAAAGAAAAGAACTCCTCTCTCTCTTGATCAGGGGATTGGATACCGAAAAGATGGAGAACAGCATACGCACCAGAAGAAGAAACCTCCGTTCTCTCTTGGCAACGGAAAGAGATCTTGATTATTTCCTTTACCTTTTCAAAAGATGGACAAGGGCATACGCTCAAGAAGAAAGGGCGGAGATTCCCCACCCCTCAACGAAAACACGGAGAAAGTCCCTCCAAGTCATTCAGCTGATCTCTAGCAGCGAGCTCCTCTACCTCTTGGTAACTCTCCATCTCCTCTGACGATAAATGAAGAGAGCTCGCTGCTTCGTCATCCGCAAGAAATGAGCTTCTTTTCTCCAAAAGGGTAAGGAAGAGATCCCTTGGCACATCCCCTACCGCAGCATCTCCAAGGAGCAGAGAACCCTTCCAACTTCACGAGAAAAAAGGAACTCCGGCTGCCTCCTAGTCGACAACAAGAGAGAGGATCTCCTTGTCGTCCCCTCTTTCTCCTCAAGGGATAGAAGAGAGATAGCTTTCAAGAAGTGAGGACAGAGCTCGCTCAATCTTCAAAAGAAGGGGAGGATCAGACTTCAACAAGACATGAGCAGCCCTCTACCCCATGCTCTGAATTAGCTTCCAAAAAGACAAATCCTCTGCCTCATCCTCGACAAGAAGAGACTGAGAGCAATCTAAGGGGGCAGAGGAAAGCGCCATCTCAACAAATCAAGCAGGCCGCTCCAACTTGACGAGAAAGAAGAGGGCTCCGTTTACCCTTCTGCAACAAGAGACCTCCTTTCTTTCTTGATAAGGGGGGGGATGCTCAAGAAGAAAGGGTGGAGCTCCCCCCAATTTTCAAGTAGAGACATCTGGTCATCCCTCAGCCTTCAAAAGGAAAAGACCTCATGCTCCAAAATAAGAAGAGAGTCCCCAGGATATTCGTGGCAACAGAAGAGAGCATCCCTTTTTACCTCTTGGTATGTCGCCTTGTCGTCTTAATTAAGAAGATTGAAGAGACATCGCTCCTAGCAAGAAAGGACAGAGCTCCCCTAGCTTCCAAAAAGAAAGATTTTCTACCTCATCCTCCACAAGAAATCACTGAGAGCTTCCTCCTATGCAATGAGGCGTAAGAGAGCTCCATCTCAGTCCAGCAGACAGGCCCCTCCAACTTCACGAGAATTCAAAGGTCTCCGTTTACCCATCGGTCGGAAAGAAGATAACTCCTTTCTCTCTTCATAAGGGGATTGGATCTTGAGCATTTCTTTTGCCTTTTCAAAAGATGGAAGACAGCATACGCACAAGAAGAAGAAACCTCCTTTCTCTCTTGGCAGTGGAAAGAGATCCTGATTGTTTCCCTTACCTTTTCAAAAGATGGAAAAGGGCATACGCTCAAGAAGAAAAGGCGGAGATTCCCCCACCCCTCAACGAAAACACGGAGAAAGTCCCTCCAAGTCATTCAGCTGATTTCTAGCAGCGAGCTCCTCTACCTCTTGGTAACTCTCCATCTCCTCTGACGATAAATGAAGGGAGCTCCCTTCTAGTCGAAGAAGACAAGGCTCAACGCATCTCCAGTTTCAAAAAGAACTGCGGCTGCCTCTTATAGTCGACAAGATGAGAGAGGAGCTCCTTGTCGTCCCCTCTTCCTCTTCAAGGGATAGAAGAGGGATAGCTTTCAAGAAGTGAAGACAGAGCTCGCTCAATCTTCAAAAGAAGGGGAGGATCAGACTTCAACAAGACATGAGCAGCCCTCTACCCCATGCTCTGAATTAGCTTCCAAAAAGACAAATCCTCTGCCTCATCCTCGACAAGAAGAGACTGAGGGCTTCCTCCAATCTAATGGGACAGAAGAAAGCGCCATCTCAACAAAGCAAACAGGCCGCTCCAACTTCATGAGAAAGAAGAGGGCTCCGTTTAGCCCTCGGCAAGAAGAGACCTCCTTTCTTTCCTGATAAGGGGAGGGGATCCTGATTATTTCCGTTGCCGTTTTAACAATGGAAGAGAGCATACACTCAAGAAGAAAGGGTGGAGCTCCCCCCAATTTTCAAATTAGAGACATCTGGTCGCCCCTCAGCCTTCAAAAGGAAACGACCTCATGCTCCAAAATAAGAAGAGAGTCCCCTGGATATTCGTGGCAACAGAAGAGAGCATCCTTCTAGCAGAGAGCCTTTTTACCTCTTGGCATGTCGCCTTTTCGTCTTAAGAAGATAGAAGAGACCTCGCTCCTCGCAAGAAAGGACAGAGCTGCCCTAGCTTCCAAAAAGAAAGATTTTCTACCTCATCCTCCACAAGAAATCACTGAGAGCTTCCTCCCATGTAATGAGACGCAAGAGAGCTGCATCTCAGCCCAGCAGACAGGCCCCTCCAACTTCACGAGAATTCAAAGGTCTCCGTTTACCCATCGGTCGGACCGAAGATAACTCCTTTCTCTCTTCATAAGGGGATTGGATCTTGAGCATTTCTTTTACCTTTTCAAAAGATGGAAAACAGCATACGCACAAGAAGAAAAAACCTCCTTTCTCTCTTGGAAGTGGAAAGAGATCCTGATTATTATCTTTACGCTCAAGAAGAAACGGTAGGGATTCCCCCACCCCTCAACGAAAACACGGAGACAGCCCCTCGAAGTCATTCAGCTGATTTCTAGCAGCGAGCTCCTCTACCTCTTGGTAGGTCTCCATGTCCCCTGAAGAGAATTGAAGGGAGCTCGCTTCTAGTCGAAGAAGACAAGGCTCAAAGCATCTCCAATTTCAAAAAGAACTGCGGCTGCCTCTTAGTCGACAAGAAGAAAGAGGAGCTCCTTGTCGTCCCCTCTTCCTCCTCAAGGGATAGAAGGGAGATAACTCTCAAGAAGTGAGGACAGAGCTCTCTCAATCGACAAAAGAAGAGTCCGATCCTCCCTGCAGCCTTCAACAAGACATGAGCAGCCCTCTACCCCACCCTCTGAATCAAGAAAGAAACCCTTCTAACCTTTCTTTCTTGATAAGGGGGGGATGCTCAAGAAGAAAGGGTGGAGCTCCCCCCAATTTTCAAGTAGAGACATCTGGTCATCCCTCAGCCTTCAAAAGGAAAAGACCTCATGCTCCAAAATAAGAAGAGAGTCCCCAGGATATTCGTGGCAACAGAAGAGAGCATCCCTTTTTACCTCTTGGTATGTCGCCTTGTCGTCTTAATTAAGAAGATTGAAGAGACATCGCTCCTAGCAAGAAAGGACAGAGCTCCCCTAGCTTCCAAAAAGAAAGATTTTCTACCTCATCCTCCACAAGAAATCACTGAGAGCTTCCTCCTATGCAATGAGGCGTAAGAGAGCTCCATCTCAGTCCAGCAGACAGGCCCCTCCAACTTCACGAGAATTCAAAGGTCTCCGTTTACCCATCGGTCGGAAAGAAGATAACTCCTTTCTCTCTTCATAAGGGGATTGGATCTTGAGCATTTCTTTTGCCTTTTCAAAAGATGGAAGACAGCATACGCACAAGAAGAAGAAACCTCCTTTCTCTCTTGGCAGTGGAAAGAGATCCTGATTGTTTCCCTTACCTTTTCAAAAGATGGAAAAGGGCATACGCTCAAGAAGAAAAGGCGGAGATTCCCCCACCCCTCAACGAAAACACGGAGAAAGTCCCTCCAAGTCATTCAGCTGATTTCTAGCAGCGAGCTCCTCTACCTCTTGGTAACTCTCCATCTCCTCTGACGATAAATGAAGGGAGCTCCCTTCTAGTCGAAGAAGACAAGGCTCAACGCATCTCCAGTTTCAAAAAGAACTGCGGCTGCCTCTTATAGTCGACAAGATGAGAGAGGAGCTCCTTGTCGTCCCCTCTTCCTCTTCAAGGGATAGAAGAGGGATAGCTTTCAAGAAGTGAAGACAGAGCTCGCTCAATCTTCAAAAGAAGGGGAGGATCAGACTTCAACAAGACATGAGCAGCCCTCTACCCCATGCTCTGAATTAGCTTCCAAAAAGACAAATCCTCTGCCTCATCCTCGACAAGAAGAGACTGAGGGCTTCCTCCAATCTAATGGGACAGAAGAAAGCGCCATCTCAACAAAGCAAACAGGCCGCTCCAACTTCATGAGAAAGAAGAGGGCTCCGTTTAGCCCTCGGCAAGAAGAGACCTCCTTTCTTTCCTGATAAGGGGAGGGGATCCTGATTATTTCCGTTGCCGTTTTAACAATGGAAGAGAGCATACACTCAAGAAGAAAGGGTGGAGCTCCCCCCAATTTTCAAATAGAGACATCTGGTCGCCCCTCAGCCTTCAAAAGGAAACGACCTCATGCTCCAAAATAAGAAGAGAGTCCCCTGGATATTCGTGGCAACAGAAGAGAGCATCCTTCTAGCAGAGAGCCTTTTTACCTCTTGGCATGTCGCCTTTTCGTCTTAAGAAGATTGAAGAGACCTCGCTCCTCGCAAGAAAGGACAGAGCTGCCCTAGCTTCCAAAAAGAAAGATTTTCTACCTCATCCTCCACAAGAAATCACTGAGAGCTTCCTCCCATGTAATGAGACGCAAGAGAGCTGCATCTCAGCCCAGCAGACAGGCCCCTCCAACTTCACGAGAATTCAAAGGTCTCCGTTTACCCATCGGTCGGACCGAAGATAACTCCTTTCTCTCTTCATAAGGGGATTGGATCTTGAGCATTTCTTTTACCTTTTCAAAAGATGGAAAACAGCATACGCACAAGAAGAAAAAACCTCCTTTCTCTCTTGGAAGTGGAAAGAGATCCTGATTATTATCTTTACGCTCAAGAAGAAACGGTAGGGATTCCCCCACCCCTCAACGAAAACACGGAGACAGCCCCTCCAAGTCATTCAGCTGATTTCTAGCAGCGAGCTCCTCTACCTCTTGGTAGGTCTCCATGTCCCCTGAAGAGAATTGAAGGGAGCTCGCTTCTAGTCGAAGAAGACAAGGCTCAAAGCATCTCCAATTTCAAAAAGAACTGCGGCTGCCTCTTAGTCGACAAGAAGAAAGAGGAGCTCCTTGTCGTCCCCTCTTCCTCCTCAAGGGATAGAAGGGAGATAACTCTCAAGAAGTGAGGACAGAGCTCTCTCAATCGACAAAAGAAGAGTCCGATCCTCCCTGCAGCCTTCAACAAGACATGAGCAGCCCTCTACCCCACCCTCTGAATCAAGAAAGAAACCCTTCTAACTTCACGAGAAATAAGAGAACTCCGGGTGCCGTTTAGTCGACAATAAGAAAGAGGAGCTCCATGTCGCCACCACTTCCTCTACAAGGGATAGAAGAGAGATATCTTTCAAGAAGTGAGGACAAAGCGTTCTCATTCCTAGTTATTCTTGGCAAGAGCAGATTTCTCTAGAGGAGATTTCTTATACCTTTCTCAGTCGCCAGCCTTCAAAAGAAAAGACCTCATGCTCCAAAGCAAGAAAACAGTCCCCGCAGGTTGTTCGTGGCAAAAGAACAGCGCATCACGAGAAACAAAGGAGCTCCGACTGCCTCTCTGGCGATAAGAAGAAAACTTCTTTCTTCTCTGTTCGTCAGGACCGACAGCTCCTGAACATCTCCTCCTCGAGAAAAAACTTGGAAGGGAGGTTACGATCAGGAAGGAAGGATAGAGCTTTTCCAAATTTCAAACCTTGACAAGAGAAAGGCCGGTCCTCCCCGCGGCCTTCAAAACGAAACGAGAAGCCCAAGCCCTCTACCTTACCCTGCTGTGAAGCAGGAAGAGAGTTCACTCCAAGTTATTCTTGGTAAGAGACGAGAGCTTTATTCGAGCAGAGAGAGCCTTTACCTCTTGGTAAGTCGCTTTTATGTTAAGAAGATTGAAGAGACTTCGCTCCTAGCAAGAGAAGCCAGGGCCCCTCTTGCTTCCAAAAAGAAAAGTCTTCTACCTCATCCTCCACAAGAAATGATTGAGAGCCTCCTCCCATGTAATGAGACGGGAGAGAGGTCCATCTCAGCACAGCAGACAGGCCCCTTCAACTTCACGAAAAACAAGAGAGCTCCATCTACCCATTCGTCGGCAAGAAATTTGCTTTTAGTTGAAGTTCTGCAACAACACAGATAAAATCACAGATCACAAGGGTGTCGCCCCAAGATTTGTAAAGACTCAGATCCCAAAAACCCAGATCGCACGGGGTGTCCCCCTAAGGGTTCGTTGAAAAAACAAGTTCCAAAATAATAAATCGCAAGGGGTGTCCCCCTACAGGTTAATCACAGATCGCAAGGGGTGTCCACCTATGGTGTTGTAAAAACTCGAGATCCCAAAAACGCAGATCGCAAGGGGTGTCTCCCTAAGGTTTTGTGAAAACTCAGAACCGAAAAGCACAGATCGCAAGTGGTGCCCGCCTAAAGCTTGTTATAACAAATAAGTTCCAAAATCACAAATCGCAAGGGGTGTCACCCTAAAGGCTTTTGCGCTAAAACAGATCCCGAAATAATAAATCGCAAGGGATGTCCCCCTAAAGGCTTTCGCGCAAGCTAGATCCCAACATCGCAAGGAATGTCCCCTTAGGTTTTGTAAAAACGCCGATCTCAAAATCACAGATCGTGAGGAGGTCCCCCTACAGGGGTGTCCCCGTTAAGTTTTGTGAAAACTCAGATCCGCAAATCACAAATCGCAAGGGGTGTCCCCCCTAAGGTTTTGTAAGAACTCAGGTCCCGAAATCACAGATCGCAAGGGGTGTCCCCCTAAAGCTTTTTATAACAAATGAATTCCAAAATCACAACTCGCAAGGGGTGTTCCGAAAAAGGTTTTGTAAGAACTCAGATCCCGAAATCACAGATCGCAAGGGGTGTCCCCCTAAGGTTTTGTGAAAACTCAGAACCGAAAAGCACAGATCGCAAGTGGTGTCCCCCTAAAGGTTGTTATAACAAATAAGTTCCAAAATCACAAATCGCAAGGGGTGTCCCCTGAAGGCTTTTGCGCTAAAGTAGATCCCGAAATACCAAATCGCAAGGGATGTCTCCCTAAAGGCTTTCGCGCAAGCTAGATCCCAACATGACGAATCGCAAGGAATGTCCCCTTATGTTTTGTAAAAACGCCGATCCCAAAATCACAGATCGTAAGGGGTGTCCCCCTAAGGTTTTGTGAAAACTCAGATCCGCAAAACACAGATCGCAAGGGGTGTCCCCCTGAAGGTTTTTATATCAAATAAGTTCCAAAATCACAAATCGCAAGGGGTGTCCCCCTAAATGTGTTTGTAACAAATATAAGTATCAAAATCACAAATCGCAAGGGGTGTCCACCTAAGGTCTTGTAAGAACTCAGATCCCAAAATCACAGATCGCAAGGGGTGTCCCCTTCAGGTCTTGTGAAAACTCAGATCCGAAAACCACAGATCGCAAGGGGTGTCCCCCTAATCCCTGCGAGCCGCGACCGAGCAGAAAGCCTGTAAATACCGCGTTAAAACAACGGCCAGGGATCCCACACATCTGCGGGCAAAATCTGGCGGAAGTGATGCACCACCGAGCAAAATGCCTGTAAATACCGCATTAAACAAAGGGCCAGGGATTTGACACATCTGTTGTCAAAATCTGGCGGAAGTGAGCAGTCGGTACTTCCGCCAGATTTTGCCAACAGATGTGCGAAATCCCTGGCCCTTTGTTTAATGCGGTATTTACAGGCTGTTTGCTCGGTGGCGGATCACTTCCGCCAGATTTTGCCCGCAGATGTGTGGGATCCCTAGCCCTTGAAGTGGTGGGTGAGAGGGTGGTGGGAGGGTGTTTGGGAGGTAGGGTGGGCAGGAGGTGGAGGGAGTGTGAAGTGGGAGGAAGGGTGGGTGGGGGGGGTTGGGACGATGGGTGGGCGCTGAGGGTCGGTCCCCGGCCAGGATTTAAATTATTTAAATTATTTAAATTATTTAAATTATTTAAACTATTTAAATTATTTAAACTATTTAAATAATTTAAATAATTTAAATAATTTAAATAATTTAAATAATTTAAATAATTTAAATCCTGAAGGGGAGGGGTCCCCGGGGGTCCAGGGCCGAGGAATTAAATAATTTAAATAATTTAAATCCGGAGCCCTTCCCCAGGATTTAAATTATTTAAATTATTTAAATCCTGGGGCCCGGGGCCCCCGGGAACCCCCCCGGCCAGGATTTAAATTATTTAAATTATTTAAATTATTTAAATGGGGCCGGGAATTAAATAATTTAAATAATTTAAATAATTTAAATAATTTAAATCCTGAAGGGGAGGGGTCCCCGGGGGTCCAGGGCCCCGGGAATTAAATAATTTAAATAATTTAAATCCGGAGCCCTTCCCCAGGATTTAAATTATTTAAATTATTTAAATCCTGGGGCCCGGGGCCCCCGGGAACCCCCCCGGCCAGGATTTAAATTATTTAAATTATTTAAATGGGGCCGGGAATTAAATAATTTAAATAATTTTAATATTTTAAATCCTGAAGGGGAGGGGTCCCCGGGGGTCCAGGGCCCCGGGAATTAAATAATTTAAATAATTTAAATCCGGAGCCCTTCCCCAGGATTTAAATTATTTAAATTATTTAAATCCTGGGGCCCGGGGCCCCCGGGAACCCCCCCGGCCAGGATTTAAATTATTTAAATTATTTAAATTATTTAAATTATTTAAATGGGGCCGGGAATTAAATAATTTAAATAATTTAAATAATTTAAATAATTTAAATAATTTAAATCCTGAAGGGGAGGGGTCCCCGGGGGTCCAGGGCCCCGGGAATTAAATAATTTAAATAATTTAAATCCGGAGCCCTTCCCCAGGATTTAAATTATTTAAATTATTTAAATCCTGGGGCCCGGGGCCCCCGGGAACCCCCCCGGCCAGGATTTAAATTATTTAAATTATTTAAATTATTTAAATTATTTAAATTATTTAAATGGGGCCGGGAATTAAATAATTTAAATAATTTAAATAATTTAAATAATTTAAATAATTTAAATCCTGAAGGGGAGGGGTCCCCGGGGGTCCAGGGCCCCGGGAATTAAATAATTTAAATAATTTAAATCCGGAGCCCTTCCCCAGGATTTAAATTATTTAAATTATTTAAATCCTGGGGCCCGGGGCCCCCGGGAACCCCCCCGGCCAGGATTTAAATTATTTAAATTATTTAAATTATTTAAATTATTTAAATTATTTAAATGGGCCGGGAATTAAATAATTTAAATAATTTAAATAATTTAAATCCTGAAGGGGAGGGGTCCCCGGGGGTCCAGGGCCCCGGGAATTAAATAATTTAAATAATTTAAATCCGGAGCCCTTCCCCAGGATTTAAATTATTTAAATTATTTAAATCCTGGGGCCCGGGGCCCCCGGGAACCCCCCCGGCCAGGATTTAATTATTTAAATTATTTAAATTATTTAAATGGGGCCGGGAATTAAATAATTTAAATAATTTAAATAATTTAAATAATTTAAATAATTTAAATCCTGAAGGGGAGGGGTCCCCGGGGGTCCAGGGCCCCGGGAATTAAATAATTTAAATAATTTAAATCCGGAGCCCTTCCCCAGGATTTAAATTATTTAAATTATTTAAATCCTGGGGCCCGGGGCCCCCGGGAACCCCCCGGCCAGGATTTAAATTATTTAAATTATTTAAATTATTTAAATATTTAAATTATTTAAATGGGGCCGGGAATTAAATAATTTAAATAATTTAAATAATTTAAATCCTGAAGGGGAGGGGTCCCCGGGGGTCCAGGGCCCCGGGAATTAAATAATTTAAATAATTTAAATCCGGCGCCCTTCCCCAGGATTTAAATTATTTAAATTATTTAAATCCTGGGGCCCGGGGCCCCCGGGAACCCCCCCGGCCAGGATTTAAATTATTTAAATTATTTAAATGAGGCCGGGAATTAAATAATTTAAATAATTTAAATAATTTAAATAATTTAAATCCTGAAGGGGAGGGGTCCCCGGGGGTCCAGGGCCCCGGGAATTAAATAATTTAAATAATTTAAATCCGGAGCCCTTCCCCAGGATTTAAATTATTTAAATTATTTAAATCCTGGGGCCCGGGGCCCCCCCGGCCAGGATTTAAATTATTTAAATTATTTAATTCCCGGCCCTGTCCCCGCCCGGGACCCCCAACCGGGTTTATTTGAAAGCTGGCTCTTGTTTATATATAAGGGATTTAGGTCACTGTTTCCCTATCTAGAGTGCAAGCACCAGCTTCCAAATAACCCCGGTTTAAGCCGCACACCCCCCCCCCTCCACCTGCCCTTGCCCCCGTTCTCCTCGCACTTGGGTGTCAACAACCGTGTAAAGGTTGGGGTTGAGAGGCCCCCCTAGCATGTATACAACATCGACTGCCCCCTCGCTCTGCCGCTAAACAGCCGAGGCGGGCGGCGTAGCGTTAAAATTACTTCCTCTCATACAGGCCACACCGCATCCCCCCGCCCGGGGCTGATATTTCGGGCAGTTATGCCCCGGCTACTGTTGGCGTCTCTTATTCAGATGAATTACCGAAACCACAGGAATCCTGTGTGGAGCTGGCGTTTAGGCTTCCCACATCCTTCGACCAAGCATTGTAAAGACCCAAAGACCTCTTCCATGGGTAGCATAGAACAAGGGAGATATGTACCCGGGAATGGGGTGCTGACTCCACTCTCACCCAATTACTTGCTCTCATACAGGCCACACCGCCTCCCCCCGCCGGGGCTGTTATTTCGGGCAATTATGCCCTGGCCGCTGTTGGCGTCTCTTATGCAGACTACTACACTTTCTACCCAGCATTGTAGAAGACCTCTTCCATGGGTACCACAGAACAAGGGAGATATGCACCCGGGAATGGGGCGGTGACTCCACTCTCATTAAAGTAATTCCTCTCATACAAGCCACACCGCCGGGGCTGATATTTCGGGCAGCTATGCCCCGGCTACTGTTGGCGTCTCTTATACAGATGAATTACCGAAGTCACAGAAATCCTGTGTGGAGCTGGCCTTTATCTAGGCTTACTACATCTTTCTGCCCGGCATTGCATAAAGCCTCTTCCATGGGTAACACAGAACAAGGGAGATATGCACACGGGAATGGGGTGGTGACTCCACTCTCACCTTTTTTTTCCTCTCATACAGGCCACACCGCCTCCCCCTGATATTTCAAGCATTTATCCCCGGATATGCACCCGGGAATGACTAGATTATTTCCTCTCATACGAGCCACACCGCCTCCCCCCGCCCGGGGCTCATACTTCGGGCAGCCTTTCCCAAGCCACTGTCGAGCAGATATCGTTGGCAACAATTCCTGGGTTTTAATAAGCTCGGTTGTTGATGTCTGTTTGGTTCCGAGAGCCCATTACTATACAGCTTAAAGCACTGCCCCGGAGCCATAGGTAAATGATGCACCTACTCTACTAATATGGCGCGCAAAGCCCTGGAATGCAATGCTGCTGATATCCTCTGGCGAGTTGGGAAGGTATCTACCGCCTATATATTCGCCTATCACATCCGAAACTTGATGAAACATGATGAAACATGTGTCAGCCAGCAGTTCGCCAGAGCTACGGAACAGGAAGCTGTCACATGATGTCAAAAGCGGGGCTGATTTTTAACCCCACCACCCCACTCTCACAGAAATGAGCCCGGGAGAGTCCCCATAATGTGCTGGGCCGACAGTCACTTCCCCCTCAAGGCATATTGTTAAGGGGTGGGACTCCCCCATGCAAGGCTTCAAACTAGCAAAACACGATTGTTTTCCAACCATGAGGGTTCAAATCTGTAGAACAACGTATATATGCTGCACATCAAAACCTCGATTTTGCTAGCACCAGCTCGACAAATAACGTCAGTGGCATTGCAGCAAATAGCAGATTAAAGCCAGCCATTCTCCAATGTAGACGCTCGATTTGGCAAGCACCCGCGCAAGAAACGCATCACTTGAATCGCAGCAAACAGCAACTCAAAACCAGACATTCCCCATGTAGACACTCGATTGTGAAGGCACCAGCTCGGGAAACACAAGTTCGGAAGGGTTTACGAAACACGAAACCCCAGTGTGATGCTGCATAAACAAGCATGCAAGCAAGATGTCATCACGGTAGTGGATTGTGGGTTCACCATACGTTTCCTCTGACCCTGGCTTGATGTGCTGCGCGGCGACCTATGGCTGGCATCCAGTAGTTTTCCAAATGCCCAGCTGGGCCCAGCTATGTCCAGCACGAACTAACAAGAAACCGTAAGGCCGCAAGCCACTTAAACCGACGCATTCTCGCTCGTGGCCAGTCAGGCTTACCGGACTTTAGACAGAACCCCGAGCCCGACACGCCAGCAGCAGCCAGGACAAACCATCATACGGCATTCGACAATTGAATTTGGAGAAAGGTGAAGCATGACAGTCCTACGCTGCAGACTTGGGTGCCACCTTGTGTGCAGAAACATAGACAGACGGGAAAGTGTTGGATGTACTCCGGACGAATACAATTTGGGCAAAATGTTGTAGTGTTCGTCGTCGTAGTCCTCGTCCTCGTCGTTTTTTTCCTCATTCACCAGCTGGCACGACGGCCGCAGATGTAATGAGGGTGGAAAGAACAGGTACGTTTGCACAGGCTCTCCGGGGAGGTCTTCGTTGACCACTGCTCCCCCTCGGTGGTCCCCTGCAACAGATGTTGGCGAAAGACCGGGTTGTGAGCCCCTTATCTCATGAACGAGAGAGGTTCAGACACACAGTGCCCCGTGACAGGGGCGCATGCTTGTTGATCATCGTAGGGCGATGCTATGCGGTGATCCTGCCGTGGTCACTGGCATGACAAGTGTTCCCTTCAGCTGTGGCAAGGTGGGTGCAGCAGTGAGCTGTGCCTGCTGACCAGCCGTGGTCGCATACAGGTGTTCCTGTCGGTGGAAAAGCCTCTGTGGTGCAAAGGGCAAGTGGCCCTGGTTGCGCGGTCGGCACCGCGAGTGCCACCGGCATCGGAGTACACTGTCGTGCAGGTGATGTTGCTGATGCGCTCGTCAGCTGAAAACTTGCATATATATATATATATGGACACACCCCCCACCATGACCTACCTCGGCCTCTTTTCCATTGTAAATACCGTCAAAACCTTCTCTTGGCAGGGATTCGCATTTGGCATACGATTCGTGTTTTGCGTAATTTTCGGGGATGATACCTTCTCTATCATGGCTGATGTGAAGTCATGTCTCTTTACAACGTCGTGCCTACTCATGTCCGCTTTCAAATTCATATGCCTGTATTCATAAGCTAGAAACATTAAAAGAAACCATACGATACGACGGCGGAAACCAAAAAAACAAAAATCCAAAAATCCAAAGCCTTTCTGAGGGGCCCGAAACTTTTGGATTTTTTGGTTTTCCTAGGTCTTTTTTGGTTTTTTGGGCTTTGCCTTGGCGAATCCATGGTTTTTTTTGGATTTTCGGTGGAAAACCAAAAAAACACAAGGTTTTTTGGTTTTTATGCTGTGTCTCTCGTGAAAAACCAAAAAGCACCTGTGTTTTTTTGGATTTCTGCTGGAAAACTAAAAAAAACCTTGGATTTTTTTTGGATTTCTGCTGGAAAACCAAAAAAACCTTGGATTTTTTTGGTTTTCTGTTGGAAAGCCAAAAAAACCCTAGGAAAACCAAAAAATCCAAAAGTTTCGACCCCCCTGACAAAGGTTTTGGATTTTTGGTTTTTTTGATTTTTGGTTCTCGGAGCCTTAGAGCCAATACAGCGCGCAGCATGCTTGATCGGAAATGGTTTCGTTGTTTACGCGCAGTAGTCTTCAGATTTGCATTAGGCATTAGTGTTAGTATTAGTATCTGCGTTCTGGCGTGTTGATTAGTGTTACTGTTAGTGTTGGTGTCAGTGTCAATGTCAATTCCAATGTCAGCGTTAGTATTAGTCTGAATATAAGTCTATACAATAGGTGTACTAATGGTAGTGTTAATGTCCAGTGTGAGTTTTAGTATTCGTATTAGTCTTGGTCTTAGTCTCTGCCTTATTCTTAGCGTTAATATTAACCAGTGTCTAGTCTCATATCAGTATATTCTGTATTTGTAAGTCTATGGTAACATTGGAATAGTAGTATACGAGTATATTATTTATTGGTATGTGAAAATACAGATTCTTTGGTACATTGATGTGTCTGTTTTTTGTATTTGGTTTGAACGTGATTATTAGTATTCGTAGGAGCATTAATATTGGTATCAATAGCAGTATCGCTGTTCATACTATGCATAATCGTATTAGCTGGAGTATCAAGTGGTAATACTGCTATTCATGTTAGTGTAGGTTTTTTTAATGTGAACATAAATACTGAGAATAATTAATAAGACTATGCGCATTAATCTGCGGAGGAACTGTATCACTTATGTGCATATTAGTATTAATGTTAGCATTTGCGTGTATATTGGTAACAAATAAATACTAAAATTACTATCAGTATGGGTATGTTTTTTTAATATTCGTAGGAACACTAGTATTCATATTAGTATCGGTATTACTGAAAGTACCCGTCTTCGTAAAAGTATTTGTAATCATACTAATTCATATCAGTACGAGTGTTAAGATGAATTATGATGTGCATATGAATACTTTCGAAGGAAATGCTGACCTTAATACGAATACCCATATTAATGTCCTATTATGTATAATCGCAGTAGCCTGAGTATTGGTATGAATATTCGGACAAGTATTAGTATTCCAAACAACTAGTACTATTAGTATTCATATTGAGAACAGTTAATAAGAATATGCGTATTAGTATCCCCAGGAGTGTTAATATTCCCATCAGCACTACTATTCGAATTAGTAGTGTAATTTTTAATACTAGTATTAGCCATTAAGCCTATTATGTTATGAACAGTAATATCCTTATTCGTAGGAATAGAAATCTTAGTATCAGTATTAGTATTCGCACTAGTAATAACTATTATACACATTGGCGCATGAGTAACCTAAGAGCTTCACACAGAATAAACATGTGTGCACATGTAACCCTCATTACGATCCTAGGTAGGATGCACACATCGTTCTGTTTTGGTCCCGTCTTTGGGTTATGCCTATGAGTACATGAACAAAATTAAAAACAGACAATGACAAACACAAAGTTACCCGGCGCATCTAACGATCTTACGTAGGATGCAGACACTGTGCTGTCTTGGTCCTGTCTTCGGGTTATGCCTATGGTCATTATATGACCAGAGTTATGAATATCCGGAACATTTAGGCAGTATCCTATTAAACAATTGCAGGCATTGAAGCTTGCCCAAATCCGCCAACGGCGATGTCGCGCCGTGGTAGGTCATTACAGTGTATTCAGCTATTGATTATACACGATATATGTTTCCATTGTTTATGTATGAGTGTATTTTATCCTAATGGTTTCCTCAAATCCTTACATGTTCTACTACCCATTGCTAGCCGAAGCACCTCGCGGTAGGTCTTGGTGGGGGGTGTGAGCATATATATATATATATATATATATATATATATATGCTCGCCCCCCCCCCCCCAAGATCCACGCCATCGTGGTTCTTGGGGCATGGGGCGCACGAAACACTGTAATGCCCAAAAAATTCCAAAATTTCCAATCCTGAAACTCACGAAACACTGTAATGCTCAAAAAAATCCCAAAATTCCAAAACTCTGGCATCTATGGCAAGACCGGGGGCAAATTCCTTAAAACTTTGGAATTTGTTGAGCATAGCAGTGTTTCGTGAGCTTTGAGGCAATGAAAAGTTGATTATTTGAACATTACAGTGTTTTGTGAGCTTTAAACCACGAAACACTGCTATGCTCAAAAAATTCCAATATTTCGAACCCTGAAATTCACGAAACACTGTAATGCTCAAAAAATTCATTAAAGGACCGGATAACCCCACATGACAGTGATACTCTGGTCAACATCGAAAGAGTGCAAAAGAGAGGGTTTTAAAGACGTAAGCATGCGAGCACATTGCGTGTGGATGACCGCTCCAGTTGTGTGTTGTGTTGTGTTGTGTGTGTTGTGTGTGTTGGTTGTGTTGTGTGTCGTGTGTTGTGTGTGTTGTGTGTGTCGTGTGTGTTGTGTGTGTTGTGTCCCGGTTGTGTGCTGTGTTGTGTGTTGCGTGTTGTGTGTGTTGTGTGTGTTGTGTTGTGTGTCGTGTGTTGCGTGTGTTGCGTGTTGTGTGTGTGTGTTGTGTTGTGTTGTGTTGTGTGTGTTGTGTGTGTTGTGTTGTGTTGTGTTGTGTGTATTGTGTGTGTTGGTTGGGGTTGTGGTCCGTGGTGTTGTGTGTGTTGTGTGCTCGTGTGCGGTTGTGTTTTGTGTTGTTGTGTCGTGTGTTTCGCGTGTGTGTGTGCGTGTGTGCGAGTATTGCCGTATTACCACATTGCCACGCTTGGCACCTTCGCCCCCCCCCCCCCCCTCCCCCCCCCCCCCCCCCCCCCCCCCTCCCCCTCCTCCTTCCGATCAGGCACGCGCATGATTGTTGTCGTTCACGCACCTGCATCTGAAAACAATCGGGACACGTTTGGTCATGGGGTGATACTTGTAAGTGATATGCATAGTTAGACATATATATATATATATGTGTATCTCTCTCTCTCTCTCTCTCTCTCTTTCTCTCAAGTCATGCAATTGATTTAAGCATGCGTTTGGCTGGCTTCCCAGTACGGGTCGCACAGCATACAAGCCGCCCTATGCACTCGTCACTTTTGCGATTTTCTTCGTCATCCCTCTCTCTCTCTCTATCTCTCTCTCTCTCTCTCTCTCTTTCTCTCCCTGAGGCCCCGGCGATGGATAACGAACATAAGCACCTGGTCAGTTACATGCACCAGTCCCTTTTGACTGGATCTAGCTATGTATAATATTGAGATGCATGGAAGGTGAATGGCTGCGGCATGTATAACTCGTTCTTTCCGTGCGCGTCTCTCTCTCTCTCTCTCTGAGGCCCCGGCGATGGATCCACGACGAGCGCGACGAAACAGGAAAACATGTATAACTCGTTCTTTCTGTGCGCGTCTCTCTCTCTCTCTCTGTCTCTCTCTGAGGCCCCGGCGATGGATAATGAGCATAAGCCATAGGGCCTCTCCTGCTTTTCAAGGCACAGCTGCGTTGTGCATGCAAGAGAGAGAGAGAGAGAGAGAGAGAGAGAGAGAGAGAGAGAGAGAGAGAGAGAGAGAGAGAGAGAGAGAGGAGA
>CAJNDT010006013.1:459070-466570 GCA_905221615.1 Symbiodinium sp. CCMP2592
TCTCTCTCTCTCTCTCTCTCTCTCTCTCTCTCTCTCTCCCTCTCTCTCTGAGGCCCCGGCGATGGATAATGAGCATAAGTGAGCCATGGGGCCTCCGCGCACAGGGACACGGCAGAGCCGAGAACGTAGTCTGTGGCATTGCAGCGAGCCTCCGCACAGAGCATCATTGAGGACAGCTGCGCGTTGTGCATGCAACTCCCAACAAAAAAATGGCACAAACAAAAAAAACAAAAGAAAAAAATGAATAGGAGAGAGAGAGAGAGAGAGAGAGAGAGAGAGAGAGAGAGAGAGAGAGAGAGAGAGAGAGAGAGAGAGAGAGAGAGAGAGAGAGAGAGAGAGAGAGAGAGAGAGAGAGAGAGAGAGAGAGAGAGAGAGAGCAGAGGAGGAGGAGGAGGGGGGAGGCGACAGAGAGCCAAGCTTGCCATCAGACAGCTATGTTCGGAGTGTATGTATGTGTATGCGACTCATTCTATTCTCGTCAATCTCCAAGTGGCCGTTGACCTGCTTTCCTCTGTCTCTCTCTCCCTCTCTCTTTTTCTCTCTCTTTTTCTCTCTCTTTTTTTCTCTCTCTCTCTCTCTCTCTCTCTCTCCCTCTCTCTCTCTCTCTCTCTCTCTCTCTCTCTCTCTCTCTCTCTCTCTCTCTCTCTCTCTCTCTCTCTCTCTCTCCCTGAGGCCCCGGCGATGGGTAACGAACACAAGCGCCTGGTCAGTTACATGCACCAGTCCCTTTTGACTGGATCTAGCTATGTATATTATTGAGATGCATGGAAGGTAAACGGCTGCGGCATGTATAACTCGTTCTTTCTGTGCGCATCTCTCTCTCTCTCTCTCTCTCTCTCTCTCTCTCTCTCTCTCAAGTCCTGCAGTCGATCGAAGCGTGCGTTTGGCTGGCTTCCCAGTACGGGTCGCACAGCATACAAGCCGCCCTATACACTCGTCACTTTTGCGTTTTTCTTCGTCATCCCTCTCTCTCTCTCTCTCTCTGTCTCTCTCTCTCTCTCTCTCTCTCTCTCTCTCTCTGTCTCTCTGTCTCTCTCTCTCTGAGGCCCCGGCGATGGATAATGAGCATAAGTGAGCCATGGGGCCTCCGCGTCCACGCGCCGAAGTGCTGCACAGGGACACGGCAGAGCCGAGAACGCAGTCTGTGGCATTGCAGCGAGCCTCCGCACAGAGCATCATTGAGGACAGCTGAGTTGTGCATGCAATTCGCAACAAAAAAAATGGCACAAACAAAAACAAAATAAATAGAAGAAAGAGGGCAGAGGAGGAGGAGGAGGAGGAGGAGGAGGAGGAGGAGGAGGAGGAGGAGGGGGGAGGCGACAGAGAGCCAAGCTTGCGATCATACAGCTATGTTATGTGTGTATGTATGTGCGCGCGGCTCATTCTATTCGCGTCAATCTCCAAGTGGCCGTTGGCATGCTTTCCTCTGTCTCTCTCTCTCTCTCTCTCTCTCTCTCTCTCTCTCTCTCTCTCTCTCTCTCTCTCTCTCTCTCTCTCTCTCTCTCTCTCTCTCTCTCTCTCTTTCTCTCTCTCTCTCTCTCTCGCTCTTTCTGCCTTTCTCACACACTCTTGTTGTCTTTTCTGGATCTGTGCTCATGGTGCCGTTGGCACCCGAGCCAAAGATTTCGGAGGTCGTGACCTTGGCACACACAGCAAAAAGGAACGCAGCTGAAAACAAGGCAAGTTCTCGACCTCGGTGGGCACTCGTGGATGACAGCCTGTCCATGTGCCGGGAGCGGTTCGAGCAGAGGCGAGAGCTTACTGAGCCTCGAGAAGCGGTGTGTCAATTTCGTTTGCTAGCTGCATACTGTGTGGCATGAGGTCTCGAGGCTGGAAACCTCGCAACTAATTACTTGACAGAAGCAGTACTGTTGCAGTCACCCACAGCGGGCGATCTGCAACAGTCGCCTAATGGAAAGGGTGTACGCAGAATCTGGAAGACACAGTGCAGTAGTTTGCCTCAGATGCCGGGAACTCCACCCAAGATCTCCAACCCGCCGAATCGTCTCTATGACTCTATGCCGAACGGACAGCAGGACCTGTGGGCGGGCATTGGAAGCTCGGCGTATGAGTGTTCCACGTTAGCTAGGTACCATTTCGTGCGAGGTCTGGTGGCTGCAAGTCTAGAAGAGGAGCAAGTTTATGCGTGAAAGCGAAGGCACAGACTTGCTGTAGCGTTTACTTCGCGAGCACACTTATCGCAACCAAGATAAGGAGCATCCTCGAGTGTAGGAAGTCCAGTACAGCAGGATTTTCTGTTAGCTGCAAACATTATGGTGTGAAGTGAGCAGGATGCGATAGCTGAAGAACAAAAGCGCCGTGACAGGCGACCACTGGGTCCACCGTCGTTCCGGGTGAAGTGTCAGCAGCTTCATGGCAGTTGCTTGACGAATGCTTCCAAGCTGGGGTCAGCTCCACTGCGCGCGGAACCAAGCAGAAACTCAGAAGAGGATTCTTCTGCCGGCCCGTCCCGCACCGAGTGTCTTCGCGGCTCGACGTTTAAGAGCTCTCACGGCAGGGCCGAATCCATGCGTCCGTCATCAGCACGCATCCTGACATTCGGCATGCCAGCAACCTGTAGAGCCAGCAGGCGCCGGTGGTCGCGAGTCCACCACCTCTGAGTGCGAGTCGTTGCTCTCGCTTCGCTTCTGTTTCCATGCATGGAAATCCCTACTTAGGCGGCCGCTGTGCTTATAGCATGTATAAACGTGGTTATAACTGCGGCGGTATGGGCTTCCTCGTAGACAACTTAGGATCAGTTATAACTATTCTGCGAGAGCCGATTCTGGGGGGTTTGCGAGAGAGCATTTTTTGACCATGTGGGTTGTTGTTTATCGGCTGTTACGGGTATAAAAACGGATCATGTTTTGACCACTTGGGTTATTATTTTTCGGTTGTTCCGGATGTAAAAACGGGTTCGCGGGTATATATTTTTCGCTTTATACGGATGTAAAGCGGGTTTGCGGATTGTTATTTTCGGTTGTTACGGATGTAAAAAACGGAGCATGTTTTGACAACTGGGTTGTTACTTGGGTTGTTCTGGATGTGAAAGCGGGTTTGCAGCTTGCTATATTTTGGAAGTAAACATGCGTCCATGATGGGTTGTGCAATGGTTTGCATGCAGGTAAAAGCGAGTTTGCTGGCAATGGTGCATCAGCTCATTTTCCTCGATCCCCTCGCGGGAGGTCAAGCCCCCGGTCATGCACCATTACAGCCGCGGCTATATACAAGGTTGCTGACCGAGCCATGGGCAAGCCGCAAGCTTGGAAACAAATTGCATGCAGGGCACGCTTCTGCATTTTGTCGAGAGTGCAGCGGCAAACCGCTCATCTGGAACCAGCTTGCATGCAGGGCGAGCCTCTGCATGTCAAGTTTCGCGCAACCTCACGCTTTCTGCTCCTTCAAGTAGGACACAACGCGGTTCCAAGCCTCCTCGGCACTTGTCGCTTTCCAGCTGAAAGCCTTGTCTTTCTTTTCTCCCAGCGGCCTCACTCGGTAGGCTTGGGAATTCACCGCCGTGTAGATCCTAAAGTTGCCCACACTGATGGCATCTCTTGCCTCCGTGCCTGGAAAGTCCAAAACTTTTCCAACAGCTTTGGCTTTGGCTTCTGCTTTGGCTTTTGCCTTGGCTTTTGCCTTGGCTTTTGCTTTGGCTTTCGCCTGAGGCTTTTCCGCCCTGGCTGCGGCCTTCTCGTCCTTTCCTTGCTGCAGCTGCTCAGCGATTTTCAAAGTTATGTCATCCACGGCTTCTTCCGCTTCGGGCGGCTCCAGAGCAAGCGGCTCGGCGGCTTCCTCCTTGCTTTCCTCCTCCTCCGCCTGCTGCACAGCTTGCTTGCTGCGCTTCTGGTCGGGGCTTGCAGTCTCGCTGCCGCCCTGGCTGTCTTCACCACCGTTCATGAGCGCCAACGGCCTCTTCCGGGCGCCTTGCAGCATCTTGAGTGCTGCTCCGCTGCAGCCTGCAGAGAAGCCTCCATTGCATCTGCCTTCAAACAACTGCAGAAAGAGCTGGGACATAGCCTCCTGCAGGTGCGTGTCCCGGCCTGTGAGTCGCAAAGGGGTCTTGGCCCGATCCACGCTGCTGTGCGTCTTCCGGGCTGGCAAGGCGGAGTCCACAAGGACCAGGTCTGAGTCTGCCAGCGGACTGGCAGACGGGGTTTCGGTCCCGTAGGCCTGCAAGTAAAGCTCCCGTGGCAAGTCAGCTGGGCTGGCGGGGTAGAGCAGGAGCTTGGAGTACTCGCCTTGCTTCGCAAAAGCTTTCACCATCGTCTTGAAATCTTGCAAGCAGCTGTAGGCCTGCTGCGCATTGATGCTGAGGGTGTTGATACCCCCATCACCATTGTAGTTTGCGACAAACAGCACCACAAGAGCATACTTGCTCGTTCTTTCCGAAGGACACGTCAGGCCGATGCTCACGTATCGGCGGGCAAGGAGCCGAAGCTTGTCATCCCAAGACCGCTTCGGGTTACGAAGTTGCTCCCACTCCGTCTCAAGCAGGTAGTTCTCCAGATGCCTGCACTTCTGGAGCTTCTTCGTGTTCTTCTCGGCCTTGGCAGCAACTTCCTCAGCAGCCTCGCCGGCAGCGTCGGCCGAAACTTTGCTTTGCAGCGCCTCCACCAGAAGTTCCTTCAGGTTTTGGCGCAAGCCGCTCTGCGTGATCTGCGCCAGCAGTTTGCTGGCTTGCGCAAAGCACATGTCCGGAGCGGACAGCAAATCTCTGATTACACCATCCACCATCTTTCGAAGATTATCCTCATTCTTCCCAATGCCGCTCTTTTCGAGGGCTCCTAGGAATTCCAAGGCTTCTTCCAGCCGCTTCTGAGACATGCTGCAGCTAGGCGGCTTGGGGACAAAGCAGGGCAAGGCCTCTGCACCAAAAACTGCGAGCCGGCGTTGCGGCGTTGCAGCCAATAAATCAGAGCAATATACCCAAATGCATGCACACACGACAGCTATACATCACTTGCACGGAGGAAGCCTGAAGAGTTTTCACGTGCACGGTCACACTGCAGTCGCTGAGTTCAAAAACCAGGTTGTTTTAAAAAAGCGGGCAAGCCTCGCCGTGGCAGGACATTGCCTTGCGAGTCCGCGCCGTGGCCTTGAGGCTGCGGAACCCTCAGGAACTGCTGCTACTGCTGCAGCAGCGCTTAGCCGGCTTCTTCTTCACTGGCCCAGCAGCCACGGCCGATGCAGGCCTCTTCTTCACAGTTGCCGACTGCTCGGCGGCCGACGACTGTCCATCGCTCGCAGCCACCGCCTTGCTGATCTGCGCCTCAAAGCGGCTCGCCGCCGCTGATCCCTGCCAAGGGTGCACATATGCCAGCTTGCCTCTTGCCAGGGCCTGCACGGGCCGTCGTGCAACAACTCCTGCTTCTCCGACATGGCTCTCAGGAGCGGCCCCAAAACGGCCATCATGAGAGGAACCTTTTGTAGACTTCCGATCAACATAGAAAAAACCACTGTATACACACATCAAGATCATGTATTTGTGAGACAAGACACCGGGTAGGCGTTTCCGGACGCCTTCGTCCTCAGAGCGTCGCTCTCACCCTGCAGGGTGTTCGGCGGGAAGCCTTGCAGAGCCATCCGCTCCTCGCACCGCAAGAAGCGCCAGAAGGCACGCTGCTGCGGCCCCATGTGCAGGTCGTCCATGGAGGCGACGAAGAGGCGGGTGTTGGCCGTCGTCAGGGTCGGCGCCACATCAAAGAAAAACTTCCGAGGGTACGTCATGCCCTCCGACCGGTCAAGCGGCCAACACACCACAGAAGCGGTGCTGCCCTCAGCGGCCAGCTTCCGCAGCGCCCGCCAAGCATCGGCCAGATTCTTCTTCAAGCTGGCCGTCAGCTTGGAGACGTCCACGGGGGGCAGCCCGGGTGCCAAGAACTCCCGAAGAGTTCTCCGGCCGAAAGGCCCCAGCGGCTGTGGCACGCCGCCGTAGCCTGAGCGGATGCCGACGAGAAAGACTCTCGTCCTCTGCTGTGGCAAGCCATAGTCCACCGCGCTGAGGCAGTGAAAGCCCCAACTGAACTGGGCAACCTCCGCACGCAGGAGCACCTGCAGGGAATCTATACAGAAAACCCCATGGAACTCGCACCTGTGGGACAAGCCCTGCATGATGCATGTCCACGCTGCAGGGAGCAATGCCTCCGCATGTGCATGCATGGGCATGGCCTCATGCATGATGAAACCGCATCCTTCCGCGCCTGCATGAAAGGCTCATGCTGCCCAGGCAGCTTCTGCGAGATGCCCACGACATTCTCGATCACCATGGCGGAGAGCTCGCCCACCATGATCAACATCACCGCGAGCTTGATCACGGCAATGAGGACCCAGCTCCTTGCGTCCAGCGTGGACTGTCGCTTGCCTTGCAGACTCCACGGCGGGCAGGGTGGCCCGCTCACCAGCACGTCCACGGGCCGCTGGACCTTGTCCATGGAGCGGGCAAGGGCAGTGATGTCTCCTGCCTTGCCCGCATGGACAAGCGTATCTGCAGGGAGGTGGTCCTGCAGATAGCGCTCGTACCTGCCCTCGACATCATGCACCATGGAGAAGCGTGCATCCGTGATGCCGAGGACTTGCAAAGCGTGGCCGCAGCCATCGATGCCCGTGCAGGGCACCGCCACGTTCAGCGGCCGAGTGAAGACCGGCGCTTGCCAGCCCTCTGGCGGCTGCACCGAGGGCAGCTCACATGTGAGCTCCCTTTTGGGCAGCTGCTCGCCTTCGGGCAGCTCCACTCCAGCATCTGCTGCCGGTTTCTTTGCCGGAGCCTTGGCAGCTGACAGCTGGCTTCTTTGCCGGCCTGGCCGACATGCCTGCAGGGGACAAGCCTCCTGCTGCTGTGCTCTTGAACCAACGTCGCGGATTTACAGCCTGTGTCATGCTCATGGCAAACTGAATTTATGCATGGGGCTGGGACAGATTGCAAGGGCATATATAGGTCCCGTTGCAGAACACTTCTTTTAAACCCTCTTCTCCCCGGGGGTTCTCTGTGCACGGCGCTGTTGGCCAGTTTAGCCCGTGCAGGGCAAGCCTCTGCAAGGCTCAGTCCTTGTAGTCGCAGCGGCAGTCGGCGGAGATACACTCCAGGGCCTTTCGATCTTTTTCTCCCAGCATCGGGGAGATGTAGCATCTGTAGCAGGACAAGCAGGCACAGTGCCCCGATCCTTGCTCCAACCACCACATCTCGTTCGCCAAAAAAAGGCGAAGCTCTGGCTCAGGGGCACCTTGCCGTCGGGCCTGCAAGCCTCATCCTGCAGGCGGACCAAGGCGTGTAGGTCTTCTGGCCGAAGCTTTAGGTCCTCCACGGCCTTGAGGGCTGCCTTCACGTGCCTTTCCGGCACGTCCTGCAGCACGTCCTGCACCTCCTGCGCAGCCATGGCGAAGGAGGCAAGCCTTCCTCTCGCAGAAAGCTTTCTGTCTACACTTGAGCCTTCTGCAGCTCAGGAGTGCAAGTTTGAAACCTGCTGAGAACTTGCAGAAACAATATCGCCTGCGGCACTCTTA